>JACCGJ010021693.1:0-75145 GCA_013407085.1 Atriophallophorus winterbourni | reverse complement strand
TTGGGCAACTTGACAGTAATATCGCCCACGTGCAGTCTCTTAATGTGCGACACTTTGCCTGGATCATGATTGTGCTTTCATACCATACTGGTAACAATATGTCAGGGATAAAGTAAAGTTTCATGGTAGAAAAAGGAAATCACTGTGCAATACCAAACGAAAAATATTCTAATGAACCAGCGAAAATTCAATTAGTTCGTAGTTTCAAGCATTCTGTAAGAAGATTTAAGGTTTATGGCAAACACACCAAACCGAATGATTGATGTAAACATTAAAATGTGATCCAGTACACAAAGGCCCGAGTTAATACTAATTTAAAAGTAGTTCACAACAGGGCATACTGAAACAACATCTTCGGTGTTGGGTGCATACAGCTTCGAGCATTTATCTGTACTGATGAAGCAGCTGACTCTTGTCCTGAATGAAAAAGCACGTCTCGCAAACAACCATTGACGAACGCAAGGTATTTGAAAATATTCGAGACCGATCGGGAGTCCATAATCAGGACGAAAATGCTGTACTGTGAGTGTGCACTGAATGCTTTACTGCAAGACAGTGAAACTTTAAACATTCACGTAAGGTGCAAATGGACGCTGGACGTTTTACATGTACTGAGCTCCCGTCGTGTCTTGAATATGACAACGATCAACATTATGGCTTTGAGTGATGCTCTTAAAAACATGATTAACTGCCAACCGTAAACCGGCAACGTACATGAGTTTTGGGCATGACTCTAATCTAATCTCATGAATTAATCGATGTCAGCTCTGAATTTGTCCTCAGAAACTCAAGATAAAACCTCGAATTCGAACTAAGAAGCAGAACTCGTAAGTGATTAAAGGTACGAAACATTGCTTGGCGACACCATAGGCAAAACCAATCATCAGAGACCTGGGAAACATTCCGATTACTGAGGAACAAAGTAAATAAATTTGTCATTCATAGATATGCGGGTAAAAGTTATGCACATCGGGTCGGTTAGAGATTATTGTCAAACGTGAAATCATACTTGTCCATGTGGACATCCAGTGATTTCTTTAAAACGTCAATGGTTCCAGATTGTACCACGTGAGTAGGTAAACTGTTCCACAAATGCACATTGCGAACGAAAAAAAGCATGATTTGCGGCAGTTCAAAACTGCCTAGGTGTGTTGGGTAAAGTTTAGATTGTGCGACCACGCGATGTTGTTATGGGGAAAGATGAAACAAACGATGGCAAATGAGATTTTTTAAGCACTGGCCAAATAAATATTACTGCTCCTCGTCTTCCTCTGTATTGAGCCGAATGGCCAAATTCAATATTTCAGTCTCATTTCGTATGGAAACTAGAAAGTCCGAGACGAGTTTTTGTGCTCTGACCTGTGAGTTTCAAATAGCTGAGTATCTTTTTTCAACCATGCCAGTATAGCATATTCGATATGAGGACGGATGTAGGTTTCAAGATTCAATATTCAAGAATTTATGGTATAAAAAAGCTCGTAGCTGTACAACACCACAGGATATTCGTAAAAGGACAATAAATATATATACAAAATAAATTGAGGCATTAGGCAGATCGACAGTTTGGTAGTTACAAAAAATGTCATTTATTGTCGCGGTATGATGAAAAAATAAATATTCGTTTGGAAAAAGATCATGTTAATAAACGGGATGTAGGGTGGAATTACTACGCATAAATATATCCAATTTGTTCCTGAAAATCCTTTCACTAGATGATTGAACAACATCTGACGGTAGGGAGTTCAAAAAGAAGCAAACGCGCACCGAATAGAAGAACCGACGTCAGTTCCGGTGTGAATGTGGAATATCAAATGCCAGTGGGCGAGTACGTGTGACATGGCTTGACCGGAGGCGAAATAGATGCCTCAGAGCGTGCGCCTTTGAGTTCATTATTTTGTAAGTTAGGATTAGATCAAATCGAACCCTTCTGCGAAGCAGTGTATCCAAATTAAAATGCTCAAGCCGATTCTCAAATGGTAGGTTGCGGAGGCAGCCAACCATTTTAGTTGCTCTGTGATAAATCCTCTCGAGCAGCTTGATGTCCTTTTGTAGCCACGGTGCCCAAGCTTGCACTGAGTAATCCATCACCGGGTTAATATACGTATTTATGAGCATGGAGAATGATTAACGGGAAAAATGCCCGAAAACACGCCGAAGCGTACCTAGCATGCGGCTAGCTCGGTTGTACACTGCTTCGCATTGCATGCTATTCTTAAGACTTCCACTAATCCATACGCCTAGGTCTTTTTCTTTGGTCTACCATTCCAGTTGATTTGATCCAAGGTTGTATGAGAATGGGAACTCTTTGCCTATTTGCAACATTTTACACTTTCGGAAGTTGAATGGAAGTTTATTTCGCTCCGACCAATATATCCAAATATATCCAAGGTTGAAATCAATTTGTAGATAATGTTGGCGTCAAACAAACCTAGGAATATTCTAAGGAAACCCAAGTTGCTTTCAGCTATGCGGCAGCGAGTCGACATTGCATTGAGATCCTAAGTCAGACTGGATAATCACACCTAAATCTTTTTCGGAGAAGGCGTGTTTAATAACAGTATGATCTAGATAATATTCTTTGCTCAACTTGCTGTTGAGCGACAATAGGCTGCATTTTGAAGCATTCTGTGTCACTTCGTTGTCTAGGGACCAGATATAAATCATACCGAGATCCCGTTGCAGGTTCTGCGTGTCGTCAGTGGAGTTTATCTTGCCCCAAAGCTTTGCGTCATTAACGAAAATAACCTGATCTAGCGGGGAAAATTGGGAGAACAAATGCTAGATTTTCGGCGAGAGAGACTATAATGTTTCTGATTAGAGGTAGTTTGGCTATGAATATGTTGATATTTATGTTTTTTTAGTCGGGAACCAGGGTGGTGCAAGGCAAAAGATTGTTTCATCGAGAGGTCACAGTTTTGAACCCGATGCGTTCGCGAATTTGTGAAAGTATCAAAAACAATATTTTCGCCAGCTTTTTGTGCGTAGACGGTGTATCAATAGTAGTCGGCTAACTGCAAAGTAAAATGTGTGAGGCTAATGATTTAGCGTTTAATTAGCGTGTGATTACCTAATTGCGAACACGAAATAGAATGGCAAAATCATTGGTATGGCAATTACAAATAAAATAGTGTTATCCATTTTTCTCTTTTAATCTGTGTAATTCGTTTAGAAACTGCTAAACCATCAATCGTACGCAGATTCTTAGCAGCTTTTACGACTTCACACCACCATTACAATGGCCCTAACATCAACTCAGTCAAAACATCGAAGCTATATTACCGTTACAAATTTAACACCAGTTTATATTTTATTGGCTACAGTCACGAATTTTTGCCTCAGTACAAAACAGACCTACCCGGCCTGATTTTAAATGATCGATTGCTGACAATGCAACCAATCAGCGTGACTGTATATTTACCCTATCAAACCGCAGCGCAGTTAAAAAGACATGATTGGATTACGCGGTCAGTTTTGCTGTCGAATTATGGATAGCTGGTATGGCGGACTTAACCAAAGTAGTTATGGGGTCCGAGGCGAGCAATAAAAGCCGTACGGTCTTGATTCCAATAGATGGCAGTGAGCACTCAATTCGAGCATTCACGTGGTACTTGAGCCATATGAAACGAGACAGTGACCACGTGAAGTTCATCAACGTAGTGGAACCAGTCTATTCTAGTCCGGAATTCGGAATAGGCCTAGACTCTCCTGTGCTTCCCGATATGAAAACAATTATGGACGAATCAATTCAAACAGGAAAGAAATTGTGCCAAGATTGTATGGAGAAAGCGAAGCAAGCTAATCTCACTTCACAGGCTTTCTTGCACATTGATAGTAAACCGGGACCCGCTATTACGAAATCAATTGACGATCATAACGCGGATGTTGTTGTGATGGGCAATCGTGGAGTTGGTGCTCTACATCGTACGTTATTGGGTAGCGTGAGTGATTACGTACTGCATCATGCGCATGCTCCCGTCATGATTGTGCCTCCGGAGCGAAGCAAAGCAGCCAAGTAACGAACCGTTCGTCGACGCTATCCAGTTCGTTCTGTTTTTTTTAATTATTTACTATTTGGCAGGGATTTCGATTCACTAGCAATCCTTGGTTGGAAATTTTATCACGTACTGCGTTGATAACGTTTTCATCACTAAATATTACATTGACCACATTATTTTGCATGATTTGGCGATTGAATATTTTCACTGAATAAATATAGTCATTAATGCGCTATATATGTTAATCCATGAATTGTGTGTAACGGTGTTTCATCGCTTGTGCTATACGAGCTTCTGCTGCTAGTGGTCGTCAGGATTTCCTGCTGCTTAGGCAGTTACTCTCTAGAACGCAATGCAGTTTCTTTCTTTGGTTACCACCGTACCACCGGACGATGCTATGTTTACCGATCTAAATCTAAACAATTTTTAACCAGGGATTGGATGCATTATTTCGTTCGGTGGTAATTCTCGGATTTGCACACCAGGCAAAAAATAACGGCTCGGGTTCGAAAAAAATATATTGAAGAAAATGAATGAGTTGGAAGAATGCTTTAATAAACTCTTCACTGTTTTATCGTATGCAACTACTCGAAATAGGTGCTTCCTGGTAAGGCTTGCTGTGCTGTTGTTCGTTGACAACCTGTCGTTATGTTTTTTCTGGAATAATAAGGGGCGCCTGAACAACCGCTGTTGGCATGTACTGTATACAACTTGGCATGAAATGACGCTTCGCAGGTCTAGTTTAGGACTCGGGCAACACATTCAAATCATGTTAGCGACCATCCACGCACAAGGCCCCGGTCACTTGCTTTAGACTTTTCTTCTTTCGGTAGTAAAATTCTCCATCGGGTTATAAGGAAACACATGCTGATGGTGATGCTGTGCATCACGTCATTGGAGCATTGCCACAAACCGCTTGACTGTGGCATACTTTAGAGACCGAAGTAACATCACTACAGCTAAGAGAGGCCATGTTGAGAGGCTTTCGAATGAACTTAAAATATAAGTTATTCTATTGCGGCAAAAATTCTGCGTTTGTATATCCACCAATTTTCCTATTGATGGTAATGTTCACTTGAGGTTTAAGATGAACATCAACCAAACACAGTCTTACTGGAAGTTATCCTTCTATGGTGATTACCCTCGTAACTAGCAAGAGGTGGACTCAAATCTAATTTTCAAGAACCATCAATTAACAAACTTTAGAGCGACCTCATTATAATAAATGGAAACCACTCAGTTCGATAAGTGCTTCAATGTTTGTTGTCGCACTCAACGCCTGCACTCACACTCTACTATTGGTTTCGCATCGGGTGGGCTGATCAGCGTTCAGCTGCACTTCCGTAAACCAGGTACTTTCGTAAGCAGTTCTAGCTTTTACACACATTTTGCACTTTACGTAACGAGCAATTTCTTGCTTTTGTTCATTCAACTGAAAAGTGTGGATGGAGTCAATATCAAAAGACTTGTCGACAAATGGCAAAGTTTGGCGCCATCTGACTTGTAATTTTGTAGCTATACTGTACGTGATTTTTTACATTTCTGATCGGGAACGCCTACATGCTGATCGGTCGAAACTGCTAACTCAATAAGACGGATGTGGCAGTGACCTCCACAATCTGGCGCTCAGCACTGATGTGAACGTATGTTAGCCAATATTCATCGTATAATTAATATTTATTTATATTGTACATCTTTCTAACCCTAATTGCATTGCACGTGTGAGCCACAGTATCAACCGACCGTGACCCCGTTCACATTTATCCCATTGACGTGAGTACACATCGCGTTAGGCAAATCGATCCCTGATCTTGTTCCTATCCACATAATTTGACACTCCCTCGGTTTACTATGTTATATTATAGGCTCCTTCGCGATAAGGTCAAACCGAAGTCATATTCCCTGTCCTGATTATCATTTTTCATCGGGCGAAGTTTCTGCTTCTGAAGTGAAACGTTACCCAAACAATGCTCTAACCGATTGCACACAAATTTCTTTCAATTGTGATTGCACGATCAGTTCCAAACGTATTCCAATCAATTTGCATTTGATTGTTCCGAAACTTTTGTTGAAATTTAGATCTTTAATGCCACAATGCCATTAATTTCGCAACCATGGTGTATTAGATGTCCGAAACTGTTATGATGAAGCATATTATATAACGGAGACAATCGCTGCGTTCTATCAATCGATGCGTTGTCCTGAACCCAACAGAACAAAGCCGAAATAAAATGTTGAGCAAAAGTACAAGGTCCAATGTGTATTGTGGTTATGGACATGGTATGTATTTATAGGACAGTAATAAATTCAAAAAGTGGTCTTCTGAGGTAGATGAAGCAAAGTAAAACAACTGACACGTAGGTGGGTGATATCGAGCCCGATGGAAGTTCATTGTCAGACGATATGACTGTAGCGAAAAAATAGCTTTTCGTTTCCAGAGTTAAGCATGAGTCACCCAACACAAACCACCAGTGGAGCGTAAGTGTGGTGGCTTGAGCCATCACGAAGCAATAGTTTTAGTTCGAAATTTTATTTCAGAGATAGAGCGAATATTTTAGAGGTGACGAGGCTTCATTGATGTATGTCACAATTTCCAGGTGATTAGGTAACGGATTACTGGCAAGGATCTACTGCCCGACAATTAAGCCTGTGCATCATTTACAGAACTTCCGATATGCAGTAGGAATACACATGATATGATTCCAGGAATTTACACAGTGCGGATGGCATCACACCGGATATGCTCCGGTTCTGTCATCGTCAGTTTTGTGAACCGCTTTCCAGCCTGTTTATCTACTCATTGCTTAAGGGAGTGGTAAAATAAGATTGGAAATCCGGCGTGATTACACCATTTGTCAAAAGGTGGCTGCCGATCTACAAATTATCGTCGTGTCACACTATTACCTGTTATTGGTAAGGTCATAAAACGTATAGTCTCAGAAAGAATGGTTGCACACTTTGAATTGCATAATTTGTTTTCGCCAGCGCAGCGTGTATTTCGATCTCATCGCTCTTGTCTAACGAATCTTCTCATAGCGTTAGACGACTGGACGAAGGAGTTGGATATAATTTATTGCATTCGCGTCTGTTACTTAGACATTTCTAAGGCTTTTGACAGAGTCAATCACCATTTGCTTCATCAAAAATGATACGTTAAGGAATATTTGAACCACTTCTCTCATGGTTGTGCGACTACCTGTCAGTTCGCCACGCCTGAGTGAAAGTAAACGGATTGTTATCCCAAACGTTCAAAACCACCAGCAGAGTCCCACAAGGATCCGTGCTTGGCCCGCTCCTCTTTATAGTATACATAAATGATTTACCCTCCTCATATCATCCAAAATAATCCTGTTCGCTCATGATATGAAAAGTTGGACGCGAATCAGCTCTGTAGATGACTGTGAGAAGGGATATATAAAGGGATATGGACAACGTGTCCGATTGAGCGGTTATGAATGATATGACATTCAGAATACGGAAAAGCAAGATACTCCATTATGGCATGAATGCTCTTTGGACATATCGATTGGGAACTGACATCTTGGCATGGTGCCCGTTGGAAAAAGATCTTGGAATATGGATTAGTGGAAACCTGAAGAGCACCATTTACTGCCAGAATATATATCAACAGGCATGCATATTGTTAGGTATCTATCGAAGATTCTCGCTGTTAATGTTACTAAGGATAATGAACGCCTTACGACGGAGTATGCCTTAGCTCATTGGCTGCGAAAAGATATTGCTCTCTTTGATAAAATCTATCACAGAGCAACAAATTTAGTGATGGGTCTTCGCAATGTTCCGTACACCGAAAGATCGCGACGTCTGGGTATATGTGATTTTGCCTGAAGGAAGATATGACGCGATATTATTCTGACCTATAGAATCGTCTACCGAAGGACATCCAGTATGAAACTTGTTTGATGTGTGTGATGGAAAGTGACAAGTGGACATACCTTATCCCTTTATGTCCCAAGTTCCCGTATTGATTGTTGGCGCCATTTTTTCGCGGTACGTGCTATATTTCTCTGGAATTCCCTATCCCAACATGTGGTGGAAACTCCTTGCCTGGCGATGTTTAAAGCGAAATTGGACTTACACATGCAAAAGAACATCTCACGAGCCTGTTAAAAATATGCAAAAACTTTCAAGAATCAATAGGGACGGTCACATACAGCATGGTTCGACATGTATTCGTCCACTTTTGAAGCGAAAACCTTAACTGATTCTGAGCATATGATTTCTTCGGGCAAGATGTTCCACGTGAAACAAATGCTGAGCGATAAAAAATTCCGACGCATATCCAGTCGAGAATGAAGGATGCTTAAAGCATTTGAATGTCTGCGTTTCCGAGTAACGTCCTTGAGTTTAACTAAATGTTTGGTGGGATGATTGTCATTGTGCAACATTTTAAATGCCAGCATAAGGTCACTCCATATTCACCGTTGGGTAAAATCATGTAGTTCAAGTTTGGACATTCGCTCTTGAAAATGGCGAATTTTTGTAACGGGAGAATAACTTTGTCACGCGGTAATAAATCCTGTCAAGTAGCTTAATATCCTTCCTCAGCCATGATGTCAAGGCTTGGATTGAATATTCCATAACCATAATTAACCGGGATAAAGTTTCCGGTGGGAAACTCCCGAATATCATTTTAAGCAGACCCAAGATACGGCAGGATTTATTATACACTGTTCGGCAATGATGTCCTGGATTGAGGTTACACGACACCCAGACATCTAGATCTTTTCAGCAGTGGTCCAGACGAGATCTTGCGTGCAAAGCTGATACGTGTGGTGGAGGGATTTGCCAAGCCGCAGCATTTTACATTCAGCAGGATTGAAGGGCAAATCATTTGTTTGGGACCAATAAAATAAGGTGCACATATCCCGTTGTAATTCCGTACAGTCGGTAATAGTCCTAACACGATTTCATATTTTAATATCATCCGCAAACAGTATCGAATTACACTCAATATTCTTCACCACGTCTTTCATATACACCAAGACTAGAAGAGGTACAAGCAATGAGCCTTGCGGAACTGCACTTGTGACGTCTATTCTTCTACAGAGAGTGTTGCCAGCGCGAACTTGGAAAAGTCTATCAGTAAGATAGTCCCTTAACCAATTCAGTAACATTCCCATTATTCCATAAGCTTCGAACCTTTTTATTAAAATGTCATGGTTGACGAGATCGAAAGCTTTTGAAATATCGATGTAGCAAGCATGTACATCATCACCTTCGTCTAGTGCCTTGGTCAAACCCTCGAATGTAGTAAGAATGTTAGATAAACACCTACGATTTCTTCAAAAACCGTGTTGTGATGCAGTCGAAATATTTTGATTTTCTAAATGTTCTCTTATGCGCGCAGTCACAATGCGCTCCATTAATTTAGAGATCACCGGGAGTAGCGTTACCGGTCTATAGTTTGCTGTGTCTCAACGGCTACCACCTTTGTAAATAGGTGTAATCTTCCCTTCAGTCCATTGCGGTTGTATTTTTCCTTTATCTAGGCTGAGATTGAACAGGCGCGTGAGAAGAGCAGTCAGACAAATGCGGCCAATGTTTTCGTTGACGGTCATTTCACTCAATATATTCAAATGTAACAAATTTAGTAGAACTTCAGACTCGATACAACGCTTAGTAATGAAGACAAGTGTGTAAAACGTTGCTAAATCATCGGCGGTATATTGGGAAGAAATATAAAATCCTTGGTACGACTCACGGTGAGTCAGACCTTTTTCGTTTTTTAGAGTATCATCTTGACGCGCAGCAACGTAATGCTATCAAGGTGCGACTGGTATGATTATTTGGGTGGTAGCAAGGAAGCACGCTTGAGCACGCTTAGTCTTATGTCTGGTGAAAGTTTTGCACGGTACGATTTCCAGTTGGTATTGATAGCAACAGACACGTCGGTCGTTAGCAAAGTGATCTTTGTAGTTGAAGGATCTAGGTATTCTAAATGTATCTACAAAACTTTTGAATCACGAGATCCACTGACATCGCTATGTACAACCATTGCTTCAAATCATGTTGCTTTGATTCCGAAGCTGATATTTCATCAACATTTTCGAAGACACCGAGGAATATTATACTTCGTGAAGTAGGCCTGTCCATACAAGTTGATTGACCTTACCTTTCCCACCAGGGTATGTCAGCTTGGACTCGATAGGTAAAACGGGGACAAGCTCTGAGTGGATACGCATTGAAAATGACTTCTTCCATGTCAGATTTGGTTCGCAATGTAACTCTTAGTAGGCGCGGCTGGTCTACATGTAGGGTGCTTTTATGCCGATTTAAGTGCGTTATTGAAGAAAGTACTATCGGTTCCAAGCACATATGCGTACAAAGCCTTGTCCATTCCTTGAGTTCATCTGCTTGTCTCGCTGAAAAACGTGTATCTGTCGACTCTGATACATTTGTACAGATTACACTGAAAGCGATATCGGTCTTATTTGAATGTTGTATTCTGTGTTTGGATTTACACTTTGTATCCGAAACCCCGGCAGCTTCGGGGACATTCAAAAGAACACGGCTGCACTTATGGCGATCGTTTGGTTTGTGTCGATTCCTGTTCGGTGGTGATTTTACCCACTCTGACCAAGGCGAAACACCTATTAAGGCCACTTTCTTTAACGGGGCTTTTGCGGTAAATGGTTTTGAGGGACAGTTTAATAATTGTGAGATCGAACCTATTCGTTCGTTTACTTCAGACGTTTCAGGCTTGATGAGTGATTGTATTGAATTCATCCTTTTTGCTAACTGTACTTCAAGTTGTTACAATCTATTCTCTATTGCATCAGGCTCTTTTCCCACAACCGGACATATACTCTTGCGATGGCCATTTATATTTGAATCTGTGCAGCAATTACAGAAATAACAAACGGATGGATAGCTATTATCGTTCACAAGCCTTACACACTCATCAGTCAAAGTCTCTTCACAAGTCGCGTGTACATTTAACCGAAATACTATCACCACTTACCGGATCCTGGCACTTGGAGCAAAGGTCATGTTGGTTCCGTATCGCTGTCGGCTGAACAATCCTCATGGTCACAGCTGGATCGATCGATTTCTTTGTCTGTGTTAGTTGACTGAATTGGGCTGGCCGGTTGAACGTTGGGTGTTTGAACGACTGATCGACTTGGCTGTTTTCGAACTCGTAATTTCGTTATTTATCAAATAATCCACACAAGATAAAACGCTTAGTCGAGTAGTTCGATACGATCGTTGCAATGATTGCTAAACCGCAGGGCAGTTGTTGGTGGGAAAAATTTTGCACGCGTGAGTAAACGGAGGTATTTGCGTCGAATTAGTACGTTTACTGTGGATCGACTGACAAGATCAAAACATATAAATTCTTATAGCTATTGTCGAGAGAAACAGTTCCTTAAATTGTACAAATCCGAGCAGATTCAGCGAAGATACGGCCAAAAGTGTCAGAGCAACAAAAATACGACCGCACAGCACGTATATAAAACAAGTATTATATATGCAAAGAAACATGATTCGTGAGCCTTACATTTGATATACTCTACTCCTTGTATACTATAATATTTTTCATATTTTCATTCACACCGTAATACTGTGGTGTTGTAAAGTATTAACTCTGTAACCATAAATCCTTGAATAGTAGCATACGAGCAGTGACTACACAGCAACCTTGCAAAACCTTAAACCTAAATAACCTTCCATTTAATTGTATGATCCCTCATAAGAAATTTTAAAGGTGGTTCCATCACTTCATATTCGTGTTTGCTGCGTACGAAGCTATCACGAAGTCAATTTTTTTAACAGTATCGTTACCACATATTGTGGAATTTACAAAGCTGTTGGATTTTTACCAAAAAACCTTGAACATCAATTCACCTGCTGCATTCACGTCGGAAAAGTTTGTTGATATTATTCATGATTTATGATACAGCAGCTATGCAATCCCATAGGATATACGTATAAAATTCGAATAATTCGTACTTTCAAGTTTCGATCCAGGCGGTCCGATGGAGAAGTGTATTTCCAAGTATGAGATATGGTGGGTAGACTGTTGGTAGGTAATGTGTGTTTGAGTAAATTATTTTCCCATGAATACGTCAACCTTTAGGATTAAGCTCATTTTTCTAGATTTAAGGGATTTATCAATATTTTAATTATCATGTTTTGGTACACGGTTTAAAGATTTTTAATGCAAATCCATAAAGAGCTTTTTCAATATCCAAGGAACCTGACAAGCTAACGCTTCCACATTTATCTTACTTGGGGAACCCATAAAAAATATAGGAATGTATTAACCATACGCCATATTATTACTGACATGATGGACTCCTATATGATGGACAACGATAGAATGTTCTGCCTCAGCTATCACGGATAAGCATTTTTACCAGTTCTACAACAAGGTGGCTAGAGAGAAGGCCAATGCTTCACAAATACATGGTTTCTTTTTGTACGTGGAATCAAATACTCAGACTGAACGCATGAAAATTATCGTTGCCCAACAAATACCGGTTATTTACCTGTGGCGATTTCTGCTCTCTCTCCCTCATCACTTATAAACGAAGCCTGTTGGCCGTTGTCAAATCAAAACGAAACTTCTAACATGCACAATATTATCCTAAATCTCGATTACCGATATTTCTGAAATATAAAGTGGTTATCCCATGGCTATAATGATTTCGTGACCGTGACATTCTTTCCAAAATTCTACGTTGTTTTTGTTCGAAACCATCTGTTTATTCACAGCGTGCAACTTAAATGTCAACAATATAGCCAGAAACAACCTCGTCCAAACACCACGAGAAAATGTTAGTATGCGGATTATCAAGTTTTAATCTGTGTGACCGTAATACGCAGTTGGTCGGGTGGCGATTCTGTTAGAGAGGAAACGTTTTCACCCCACCCACATATCAGAAATAGTTCTGCGATATATCATCGGCAATAAACTTGAAGTTGTTATTCGCAAAGTACCCATTAACAGCGCAACTAATAAAATGTCTAGTTTTATAAGGCTCTGAGAAATGAGATTAATTCAGCTATCACAACCATCCGACCCGATGGACATTTTGTGGGTCTTGTAAAGCATAGCTATTTTACCTGCGTATCATCTATGAATAAATCAATGAATAAAGTTTAATTGAAAACAGGCATCTGTTTAATGAAACCCGAAATCGCTTGGCTCGTAACGTTTACGCTTCAGTCGCGGTAATGATACTTTGTGACAGACATTGTCCGTGTAAATTTAGAAGTAAAACGATAAACAAAATGAGTAAGAAATGTAAAGTAAGCTACATTGAAAATTAGGATCATCGCTGGCAAATGTCAAGAATCTAGTGATATCATTAAATATGCTGATAAACAACATTAGTCCGTTGTAATGCCGTTCACATTGCTCGGTATTCATTAAGGTTCACCGTGGCATGGCTCCATGGCTGGCATTATTCCCCACTCGTAAGGGTTAGTAGTATAGAAAGTTATGGTCTTTTCATCGTTGTATATTTTATTATATTAATCGTCATTGTTTTGTTATAATGCATACGTGTAAATATGTACACAATTTGAATACATTATTCACGTCGCCCACGTGTTCTGTTTCGTGTGTGATTGCTTTGGATTTGTATGCCCTGTTACGTTGAGAAGTGTGTTCCGGTTTATCGGGTACAATAATCAGAAGGCGTACGCTGTTGGTGTTGAAATCGCCGCTGGATCAACCGCTAAAAATTAAACGAAGGAGGAAATCAAAAATGAAGCGGTATACTCAAACCGCACGACTCAGTGACACAGCTTTGCCATGTGGTTGAGACATTGAACAATAAGACTTGTTTTTGTATAACAGGGATTCTAAATCACAATGCCATGGATGTTGTTTCATGAGCTATGCTTGTTGCTTTTTAGAATATTAAAAACATTGAATCACCTTGAATGAGCTATGTAATCTGATCTTGCTGCTTGCATTCTTCCGGAATGTGAGATAAGGGAAACAAGTGAAAGCAACTTAAAGCAACTCGCTGTTAGTTTATACATGACGCTGTCGAAATGATTACTTTGGTGTAGAACAGCGAATCTCAGTATAAATTCTGAGCAACAGCGTTGAAACATTTATCACATAATAATCACAAATGCTAGCTTTAATGGTGCTAGATTTGAACGATCCTGTATGTTTTCTGAAATCCGCTTAGTTTATCAACATATTGATTTTTGTATTCTTTTCGAATCAAATTGGTAAAAGTACACGACACCTAAATGTTCAGTAACAAAATAGCGAAAACAGATGTTGTTGTCGGGGGTTTCCCGAATTCACTTGTATCCAGATTCAAGATTCAAGAATTTATGGTATAAAAAAGCTTGTAGCTGTATAACACCATAGGATATTCGTATAAGAAAAATATATATAAAGGTTAGGCGTTAGGAAGATGGACACTAATTGTAGTTATAAAAATGTCATGTATTGTCTCGGTATGGTGGAAAAACATTCGTTAGTATAAATGTCGTGTTATATAAATGGGATGTAGGGTGCAATTACCATGCATAAATATATCCAAATTGTTCCTTAAAATCGTTTTACTAGACGAATGTACAACATCTAACGGTAGGGAGTTCCATAAGCAACAAACGCGCAGCGAATAGAAGAATCGACGGCAGTTCCGATGAGAATATGGAATATCAAATGCCAGCGTGTGAGTACGTGCGGTATGGATTGAATGGAAGCGAAATAGATGACTCAAAGGGTTCATCTTTGAGTTCATTATTTCATAAGTTAGGATTAGATCCAATCAAATCAGTCTGCCAGACAGTGTATCCAAATTAAAATGTAAGTATAAGTATCTTTGAAATCGTAAGCACGGAAAAACATAGAATACAGGGGAGATTGCCCGGTATAGTCAGATATACGATGTATATAGTCAGATACATAAGAAAGAAAAATCAGATCGAGTTTTCAACAAATATCCGCATGTAGTTCATTGCAAAGAGAAATCTATTTACTGCTGCGTTTGTTCCGTTACACGACACAAATTTGCATCAACTGTGACGAATTTTAAAGAACGCCGTCTCGGTAGATGCTGCTCAACGACGTCTGTTATCGTTCGAGGCAATAAACATTACACTTATTTTACTACGAAAAAATAATTCTCGGTATATCAGTCTTAAATTTCTGACAGTAAAACAGACGAAAAAACTTCGATCTGCCAACGTCGCGGCTTGGCCTCTGTTGACATACATTTGGGTTTTCGATATTGTGAGGAACCAGCCTTAATCATCGTTATAATTTAAAACCATTATTGACCCGTTTTCGTTAAACGAACCATGGTGTTCAAATGCAGAAACATCATAGTATGATTCCGAGTCAACCGCTGCAACGCTTACTAGCGGCTAATGTAACGAATTGTGTTATTTTAATGCAGTACAAATGTGACGATATCAGCAATACAATATAATGCCCATTAATAGGCGTTTCAGCGCCAGACCAGGATCCAATTTTTGAGTCTCTGTTATTCTGTATTCTCTGGATCGTTGTACAAACCGATATGACAGTGGTTTTAAATTCAAATTTGGCCGTTGGATATAATCAGACCTAGTTGAACAGGTTTCATAAGTATAACATACTGTGTTGCTCACATCCCTCGCTCTTACACTCCACTGCCGGTTTCTGGCTGTTTGCCATAATCAGGTAAAGACAGTAAGATTAGGCTAAGTGAGCTTTGAAACAGTGAATAAGTGGTAAACAAAGTTTTACTTGAATGCCACGGTTACATAGGGTTCGTAAAACGAACCGCGATGTTCAAACACAGAATCACAAAGTGATTTTCGGACATCCATAAGCGCCTTGAGTGCTTGACCTATGTAAAAGTGGCATTCAAGTATTATTTTGTTTACCACTTATCCACTGCTTCAAGGCTCACTGAACCTAATCTTACTGTATCCAACTGATGACGGCAAACAGCCAGAAACCGGTAGTGGTTTGTAAGCGCGGGGGATGTGAGCAACACATTGCTTTGGTCATCCATAAGCGGTTTAAGTGCTTGACCAAGAATCACTTTGTGATTCCGTGTTTGAACATTGTGGTTCGTTGTACAAACCCTATGTAACAGTGTCATTCAAGTATTACTTTGTTTATAACGCATACTATTTTTAGAAAGAATTTAGTGAGACCGAAACCTCACTCACAGCATTACTCTCACAACACGTGATTCTAATAAACTTGCTTGCCTTATTTGTACTTTGCATCATATCAATGAGGTCAAAGCCATCTAAGGTCAATTGTAGATGTGACAATGATTTGAGTTCATAAAGAAAATTTATCATGTATAATACAACAGGCTTGACAACTATTTGAGAACACAGAGCTTTTATGTTAGAAAATACATTAAGCTTAACGAAAACCACATGATGACGAGGTATAACTAATAAAGATGTATAACTTGCCAAGACCTAATAGGAGCACCCACATAGCACGATTTGCCATGTATTCATCAAACTTTGAAATGAATACCACGACCGACTGACTAATACTTGACCGGCAGTATTATTGATCCCTTTGTAAGGTAAAGTTGTTGTTTTTCTCTACAAGATAGATTCAAGGTAATTCAAGATTTTTAATAGTGTAAAAAGCAACAAGCTTAACAATAACCATAGGATAGAAAACAATCAAATGTAAGTGTACAAATCAAGATAAGGAATCAGATTAAGCAGTTTATAAGTATTCGGGGAACAAATAATTCAAAAAATCGTCTAATTTCGTTTCAAAGTCATGCAAGTTAATGGAGTGAACAACGGTAGAAGGTAAACTGTTCCAAGTAAAACAGACAGTTCAGGCGGGAATTGGGTACCCCCAGTACATATTCATGTGTCCGATATTTTCTCGTATACCTTCGCGTGAATAAATCCTGTAAGGGATGGATTTCGGTATGGAATTTTTTGTAAAGTAAGATAAGATCTTCTCTGATTCGCCGATAGGGAAAGTCGTACAGATCCTTTCTTTATAAGGCTTGTTTAGGATGCTGAGAACTAGTTTTGTTGAGCGGTGATAGATTCGCTGCATAAGTTCAACCTCCTTCTTGAGTAACGGAAACCATGATTGCACACTGTATTCCATGACTGTTCTCAAGTATCTATTCATGATCCTTGTGAATATCTTATGCGAAATTTTTTCCAATACCTGTTTGAGTAGATTTAGGACACGTGTTGCTTTTTTAAAGGCACTGTTAGTTTGAAGTGAGGTTTTTAAGCTGGAGCCTATGCAGACACCCAAAACTTTTTCTTCACTGCAATTTCCAAGGACATGCGAACCTATACGATATGTGAACTCTTCTCGATTCCTCACATTCATGATCCTGCATTTGCTTAGATTAAACTGCATTTTGTTCTTCAACGACCAGCTGAGAAGTGTATCAAGTTCTTTTTGTAACAGCAGACAGTCTTTTGGGCTGCGGAAACAACGCCATATCTTTATGTCATTAACAAATAACGAGATGTTACATCGAACAATTTCCGGTACTTCATTGATATAAACCAGAAAGAGGATCGGACCAAGGACTGAACCTTGGGGAACTCCGCTAGTTGCTGCGATTGGTTTGGATAATTCACCGGCAACACGTACCTTGGTAGTGCAATTTGTTAGATAGTCATTTAGCCAATTCAACAACTTTCCAGTGACACCAAGACTTTCAAGCTTGTGCAGTAGTAGGGTATGGTCAACACGATCAAATGCATTTGAGATATCTAAGTAGAAGGCGTGCATTGCTTGCCCTTTATCTACCGCCTGCTTCCCATCATCCAGCCTTTTCAGTTAATTAGGTAAACAGGAATAATTCCGTCTAAATCCATGCTGTTTCCTCGAAAGCAACTGATTATTTTCGTAATGTTTCATTAGATCGTCAACAATGAGGCGCTCAAGTAATTTGGAAATCACAGGTAACAGAGTAACGGGTCGGTAATTAGAAATAATGGAGCGATTCCCACCTTTATAAATAGAAGATTTTATTCCGCGTTTCCAATCTGTAGGAAACACTCCATGTGCCATTGTTTGATTGAACAGGTATGTGAGTGGTTTGTATATTAAATTTGCACATTGCCTCAATATTAGAGGGGTTATTCCTTTGGCCCAGGAGACTTTCAAGTTTTAAGATTAAATAAGGCTTAAATGACGCCTTTCGACGTGACATTTATTTCACTCATGACAATGGTGTTTAAAATGGTTTGATTTGGGTTGTAAAACGCGCGTTCCCTCGGGATGAATACAGATGAATAAAACGTGGCGAAAGTTTCAGCAGTTTCCGATGCAGTTTTGTTGGTCCAGCTGACGTGTTTACGGACCCAACTCCAGGTTTCACTTTTGCTTGATCGTTAACCATACGATAAAGTATTTTGAGGTTGAGCTCCATCATGCGTGATATCTCTTCTTGAAAGTACAACTTGTCTTGTTTAATTTGTTCCACAGTTAACGGAATGTTTCCCGGTTATTTGATGATGGGTTTTGTCGATGTTGTCGCCAAGCAATGTTTCGTACCTTTACCCACTTACGAGTTCGGCTTCGTAGTTTAAATTCGAGTTTTTTTCTTAAGTTCCCGAGGACAAATTCGGAGCTCATTTCGATTGAATTCTTGAGAGTAGATATTAGCAATACCCAAAACTCATGTACGTTGCTGGTTTCCGGTTGGCAGTTAATCGCGTTTTTAAGAGCATTACTGAAAGCCATAATGTTGATCCGTTTAACAGTTGTACGGGCATCATTTGTTCTTAAAGCTTCGAACAGATAGTCCAAACTGGATGACGACTTGATCACGCAGTCCCAGTGGACTTTCGTAATCACCGTTATCAATGTCGTGTTCATTGCTTGTCAGAACGATATCCAAGAGTAAAGATACATCGGTTCCGCGGTATCGGGTATTACATGCAATAGAATGAATAACGTGTGAATTAACCTACCTGATTACCTCATGCTCTTGGAGCATTAAACTTTAGTTGTCTGAACTGAGGAGGCCGCACAATTTAAATTTTCGAGGTGTCGGAATCAAAAGTTTTTCGACTGACTGACATCTTATATATAGTCTATTACCCGTGATTTCCGTACGTTAGCGGTTCATATGCTGCCTCTACGATGCGGCATGTGGAATTTAATCCTCCTCCTCATTGGCCAAGGATTATGGTTCGGGCTATACCTGAAATCTGCTAAGACCCCTAGGTTTTATGGGCTCCCAAAGATACGTAAGGTAGGCGTCCCTTTGGGTCCTGCGCCTTTGAGAAGCTCCTTTGAATCATGTATAATTTAACTACCGATACTATCGATACTCAGTCAAGATTAGAGATTTATGGTTTAAAAAAAGCAAATAGCTGTACAACACCATAGGATATATGTATGAAAGTTAAACAAACCGTTACTTTAATGTTTGCATCCATGTGCTTCAAAGAAGGAGCAAATGTAATGTCAATTGTGAGGAAGGAAATCTCGACCGAAAATATATGTTTGGGGATATTTGTTTTGCCAGCTGTGTGTAAGATGGATTCATTGTGGGATTTCAGTAAGCTGGGGCCAACATAGTTTTATTCAACACAAAATGATCGTAACATTTTCTTGAATATCATTTCGTTTGATGAGAAAACGATTTCTGGCAGTAGGCTGTTCCAAAAAAAGCATACACGGACGGCGTAAATGTTGGGGCGGTGGTGACTGCGGGTCGGGAGATTCGAACCAATTGTAAACGTGTCTGATTGGGTGGGACCCTGTATGGATTATTCGGTATGCCAGGTTTAGGTCAGTTTGGATACGTCTGCGCTCGAGGGTGCACAATCCAAGTCTAGTCAGTCGCTGCTCCAAGGATAGATTATGCGATCCAGTAACCATTTTGGTTGCCTTATGATAAATCCTTTTGAAGAGCGAGATGTCTTTTTCCATCAAAGCTGTCCAAGATTGTACTGTATAGTCCACAACTGGATGTATGTATGTATGAGTATCTTTGACAATGAATGGTGGTGACGGCGCATTTTCGCATAAACTTTAGAAAATATTTATCTTTTATGTTGTACTTAGAACAGTTTACCTTCTACCGTTGTCCACTCAACCAGCTTGTATGATTTTAAATTTAAATAGACGGGGTTTTATCCAGTCGGAAGCTGTATACATGGTGTGCTTTTTATCCCTCTTAGTGGTAAACAAATTGGCTGTGCGAATATTTCCGGACGTTCCGTGGGAAGAACGGCAAATTTGTCGTAATAATCCGGAACTAGCAACAGAAGCTATGAATCGCAAAGCTGTTTTAGTTCATGGTGTACCCATTTCGAACGAAGTAGAATCCAGCAAACGTCTGCAACACGATTGCAGTGAATGGAGATTTTTACAAGAGATCCTGGGTGTAAAGGACATAATAACGACTCATGTTATGCGCCTTATACCTAAAAAAGAAACACATCAGCCTCCTCCTCTCAAAATATCATTCCGCACAGGATTCAAGGATTCAAGGATTTATGGTTAAAAAAGTTAATACTTTGCAACACCACAGGATAACGGTATGAATAAAAAAAGGAAAATTACAATAGTATAAAAGCAATTGAGAATATCAAATGTAAGGCTCACGAATGTTATTCTTTTGCATATGTAAGTCCAATTTCGCTTTAAACGCCGCCAGGCAAGGAGAGTCCACCACATGTTGGGGTAGGGAATTCCAAAGAAATATAGCACGTACGGCAAAAAATGGCGCTGACAATGAATACGAGAACTTGGAACGTAAAGGGATAAGGTATGTCCGCGTGTTACTTTTCCATCACATACATCAAGCTAGTGTTTTAGTGGATGTCCTTCAGTAGACACAATTCTATATTTCAGAATAATATCACGTCGTATCCTCCTTTGGGTAAAGTCGCATAGACCCAGACGTTCCAATCTTTCGGTGTACGGCACATTGCGAAGACCAATCACTAACTTTGTTGCTCTATGATAGATTTTATCGAAGAGAGCAATGTCTTTTCGCAGCCAAGGAGCCAAGACCTCTACCGCATACTCCATCGTAGGGCGAAGGTAAACATTCATTTTTCTTGGTAAGGTTACCAGAGAGAATCTTCCAAATATTCTTCGAAAGATACCCAACAATCTGTTTGCCCGTCGATATATGTTCTGGCAGTGCGCTGTGCTCTTCAGGTTCCCGCTAATCCACACTCCAAGATCTTTTTCTAACGAGCTCCATGCTAGGTTTTCAGTTCCCAATCGATATGTCCAAGGAACATTCTTGCCAAGATGGAGCATCTTACATTTCTGTATGTTGAATGACATGTCATTCATGGCCGCCCAATTCGACACGCTGTCCAAATCCGTTTGCAGTTTCTCACAATCCTCTGCAGAACTTATTGGCGTCCAAATTTTCATATCATCCGCGAACAGGACCATTTTGGACGATATGAGGGGGAGTAAATCAGTTATGTACAACAGAAAGAGGATCGGGCCTAGCACAGACTCTTGTGGGACTCCACATTTGGTTTTGAACGTTTGGGATAGCGCTCCGTTAACTTTAACTCGGGCGTCGCGATCTGACAGATAGTCGCACAACCATGAGAGGAGTGGATCACATATTCCTAAACGCATCAGTTTTTGAAGAAGCAAATGATGATTGACTCTGTCAAAAGCTTTCGAAATGTCTAGGTAACAGACGTGGATGCAAGAACTTTTATCCATCTCTTTTGTCCAGTCGTCTAACGCTATGAGAAGATTCGTTAGACACGAGCGATGAGATCGAAATCCATGCTGCGCTGGCGAAAACAAATTATGCGATTCGAAGTGTGCAACTATTCTTTCCGAGACTATACGTTCCATGAGCTTAGCAATAACAGGTAAAAGTGTGACGGGACGATAATTTGCAGCGTCAGATCGGCAACCGCCTTTGAAGATAGGTGTTATCACGCCGGACTTCCAATCTTTCGGTACAACTCCCTTAAGCAACGAATAGTTAAACAGGCTGGAGAGCGGTTCACAAAGCTGACGGTGACAGAACCTGAGCACATCCGGTGTGATGCCATCCGCTCCTGGGGATTTTCTTACCTTTAGTTTGAGCAAATGACTTGCAACAATCATTGGATTTATCGAAATATCGCACAACGTTTCGATTCCTGTTTCAATTGAATACTCAGAACGTTCCACTAAACCTTTGGCACGAACACCTTAGAATAGTAAATTGCCAGAGCATTTGCGGTTTCTAACGCTGTTTCAGTGAGTTTTTCGCCATTCTGGATGTGAAAATACCTGGTTTGACTTTTCCTTTCGCGTTCATGATGTTGTATAATAACTTAGGGTTGCGTTCCATTTTCGAGGAGCAGTAATATTTATTTGGACAGTGCTTAATAAAAAATCATCATTTAAGTCGTTGGTTTCATCTTTCCCATAGCACACATCTGCGTGGTCACCTATCTAAACTTTACTAACAGCATAGCAGGTTGAACTGCCGCAAATATGCCTTTTCCGTTCGCAATGTGCAATTGTGGAACAGTTTACATACTCACATGGTAAAATCTGGAACCATTGACGTTTTAAAGAAATCACTGGATGTCCACATGGACAAGTATAATTTCACGTTTGACAATAATCTAACAATATTTTGATATTTTTTACCATCCGACCCGAAGTACATTTTTGTGGTTCTTGTAAGGCATATCTTTTTACCTTCATATCATCTATGAATAATTCTATGAATAAATGCTCACATTCTAATTTTCAATATCTTGTGGTTATTGTTATGCTTAATGATTTTTACACCATCAAACACCTTGAATTACCTTGAATTAGCCGGAATTAATTTAATTCATCAAGCAAAGAGAAAGACTCAAAGTGATTCAAAGTGATTCAAAGTTGTAATGTTCTAAAAAGTATTTAGCTTAACAATAACCATAGGATGGAGTTATGAGTTATATACAATAAAAAGAAGAAGAACAGGGAAACTCATGTAGTGTAAATCGTATCAAAGTTTGGGTTGTCTCTCAAGTATTTGTCCAAATTAGCTTTAAAAATATCCAGGTTGGCTGAGTGTGTAACAGTGGAGGGGAGGGTGTTCCATGTGAAACTTACACGTACAGCATACGAATATCTTCGACAGTTCAGTCTTGAAGTGGGAATAAGCACTGTAAGTTCATGTTTCCGACTGGCACGGGGTGGCGAGCGTGTGAAAAGTTTTGACAAGGGATGGTTAGGGACGTGCATAATATTGTACATCAGTATGAGGTCACCTCTTAGTCGACGACAGCGAAAGTCGAAAAGATTGAGACTCCTCAAACGTTCTTCATATGGTTTAGCAGCTAGTCCGGGTACAAGCTTTGTGGTTCGGTGCAGAAGATTGATGTCTTTCTGAATCCAGGGTGACCAAGCCTGAACAGCGTACTCCATCGCTGGTCTCAGATAGGTGTTCATGATACGGGGCACCGACTGATTGGAGAATCTGCCGAATACAGTGATCATAGCCTGATAACAGATACAGGAAACGTCTGGAGTTAAGCGTATATCGACCGAAATTCAATGAGTGGGGTTTGCCTTTTGGATATAATGCCCTGATGCTAACTGAATCGCTTGGTCGAATGTAGCATAAAGCCATAAAGGTAACAAAGCTCAGGTGGTAATGTGTACGGCTGTCATACAAGCGGTCGCTGTTCGGATCTCCAGGCTTACACGAAAGATTTGATAACCATTTATTTCCCATAATATATCTGGAATTAGTCGTCGTGTACCTATCGATCATTCGTCTATCATCGTTCAACTTCTAAATCGACCCCGTAACTTTTCCAAATAGGAACTGGATAGTAAAATTGCTTGATATTACGTCGGGATGGCACATTTGATGCATTTTAATTGGCTTTTAATACCAGTACCAATATTTCTATGTCGGTTTGTTCACGAGTTTAAGCTTTCGGGTCCAGCACATTTATTTGTTGAGGCACTTTTGAGGGTTCGTTATACAGAAACAACGAATTGCTTTGCTTCTGATTCTCAACATGATATCTTACAGTCGCGGTGTTGAATATCGCAGAAGCTTGTCTTTACTTGGGCGCATTTCTACAAAAGATATTCAGCACTGAAAAGCATATCTTGATATGGTAGAATTCAAAAGAGCGAGTATTTTGATAGGAAAACCACGCCGATTAATCACGACTTGCTTGCCCCAGCAAACCATAATTTTACAATTTTCACAACAGTGGCGCAAGGACTTCGTCTACGCGTATTTAGGTGGGTCCGTCCGACTAGAGCGATTCTCCGAATCTTTTAGACAGCAACGTGACTGCACAAACCATGACCCGATCAACTGGCTAGACACACACAGAGACAGCTAACCAATTAAATCCACCGTGACCTTGAAGGGCTATGGTCGATAAGATATATCTACGTAACGCTCATATGACTGCACTCATTTACGGAATATCGTAGTGAATAGTGAGATGGCTCAAACAACGCCTGCCGAGCACGCTGATAAGCGCCGAACTATCCTATTTCCCGTGGATGGGAGTGAACATTCTGAACGAGCATTCAGTTGGTATCTGGAGGAAATGAAACGAGATGGCGATGAGGTGAAATTTATAAACGTAGTTGAACCCGTTTATTCGTCTCCTGAATTCGGCCTCGCTATGGAGCCGTCCTTGCTTCCCGACATGCAAATGCTGATGAACCAGGCAATCAAGAAGGGACAAACTTTGTGCCAAGAGTGTATGGATAAAGCCAAAGAAGCGCATTTAACCACGCGAGCATTCTTACACATCGACAACCGACCGGGAGCGGCGATTGTGCAAGCTATCGAGGACCATAATGCTGACATTGTGATCATGGGCAATCGTGGCATCGGTGCATTGCGACGCACTTTTCTCGGCAGTGTTACCGATTATGTGTTGCATCATGCTCACGTACCTATTGTGATCGTGCCACAGAAAAAGTCATCACCTAAGAAGTGATGGACTGTAATTTTTTAAATTTTAAACCATGCTATTTCCAACGCGGATGTTTTCTTGAATAAACTTTATCGTTCAACATTTATTCCGTGTCTTTTTCATGGAGCGATTTTTCTGTAAGATTTGTAAATTAATGCCGCACCACTCAACTATAATGAATGCGAATTTTCTTTTTTGTATGAATAATAAAATTTTAACGGATCAGCTGTGAAAAGCATAAGGGATTGGGTCACGCCATGCTTCCTTATTGCTTATCACGCTGCAGGCTCCCATGGCGCGATGATATGATTAAACTCACTGGACAAGGTGACAGGCTGTCGCAGTTGTCTTCCCCACGAATGTTGGTACCCATTTTCACCTAAGTGTAGTGGGGATAGAGGTTAAGTCCATTCCCGAAACGTGAAATGGGTAACTAATGACTAATTACTCAATGTGTCATTTTCAATCTACTTGATCATGTTCCAAATGTCCATGGAAAGTGGAAAAAGTTTTTTACCGATCGGGAAATCATATTAAAGAGAAACTTTGTAAATGTATAGTCAGTATTATCAAGAAAGGTGTAACCTCACGCAAGAAGAACAACGAGCACTTCTTAATCTGCTGAAGGAAGAGGGGGTAGTGATCACTAGGGACGACACAGGCAAGGCCACCGTGATACTCGCCAAGTGTGATTATAGAAATAAGGTTGAATCACACCTTGCTCAATGTTCTTATGTAGTTATTGACAGCAGAAGAACCACGGCGATTATGAATAACAGTAAGTGGGTTATTTCAGGATACTGTTCTTTGAAGTACGGAGGAACTTGTTTAGGGATTATGAATCAGGCTATACCTGAAATCTGCTAAGACCCCTAAGTTTGATAGGCTTCCAAAGATACATAAGGCTCAGTGCTTGGACCAATACTGTTTCTAGTCTATATGAACGATATACCAATACCAAATGATAGTAAGATGGTTTTGTTTGCTGACGATATAAAAGTATGGAGGCGAATCAGAAATGCTGACGATTGTATTTTGCTGCAAAATGATTTGAATGTTTGTACCACTGGTCATCCCAAAATAAACTGTCATTGAATATGCAAAAGTCGAAGATGATTCAGATCGGACGTGACCCTGGCCTTTCCTATCAATACAAGCTCGGCGATAAAAACCTGGAGTACACCGAGGAAGAAAAGGACCTGGGTGTCTGGATTTGTGGTAGTTTGAAAAATGGTCTACAATGCGAAACCATGTACGAAACCGCATCTCAGCTGCTTGGCATGTTACGGCTTATATTTGGACGTTTTCCCCCGGGGTGTTTTCCACTCACGATGAATACATATATACATAGACTATGCCGCACAAGCCTGGACACCATGGCTCCAAAAAGACATCTTACTTCTGGATCGCATATATCAGAGAGCTTCTAAGCTGGTCACTGGACTCGAAAATACGCCCTTCGCCGGGTGACTCAGACGACTGGAGCTGAGGACACTTACACAAAGAAGAATGCGAGGTGATCTCATCCTCGCATACAAAATACTTAATACTGTTTCCCACCCCCTGTACCTATTATTCCACCTACGAACTTCCAGCAACAGCTGCGGTCATGGTTGCAAGTTGGAAATACCACATTCCAAACGGAACTGACGCAGGTATTTTTACTCGGTACTTGTGTGCTTTGTTTGGAATTCCCTACCTGCTGATTTGGTAAGCTCAAACAGTTTATCTATATTCAAATCAAAACTTGACGATTATATGAGAGATAATCCGAATTTTGCCCCAAACTATTAATAAACTATCATATCATAATAAACTATTCATACCTGGTGTGCGGACGTAATTTGTGTTGCTCTGAAATTTTGGTCATAACTTCGTCGCTTCTGCTCGGATTTATACCATTTAAAGTATTCCGTGTATCACTCGACGATACCTATCGGATTTCATACTCTTCGATTGTGCAAGTTGAATTACGGCAAACTTAGCAGTTTTTACGGGAAATACCATTTTGTTCACGCGAACAAAGTTTTTTCCAACACTAACTATCCTACGAATTTCGATATCGTTGGAAAGATCACAGTGCGATACAGGTTTTGATACCGTATTTCGTTTCCTATCTTCCGTGGTTCACGAGTTATCGCGGATATTGTTCAATGCCGAAATCTCGCCATCGAGCTCTGTCAAACCATTCAATCGACAACACACCCACTATGGAACAGCCAGCAAGCCCTGTGCAGCCCGCAAACATGTGCGTACGTGTCACTAGATCCACTGCACCGACAAAGAAAAAAATCGATTCAGCTGTGACCGTGAGAAGTACCCATGCGACGGCGATTCAGTGTGACCTCTGTATCACGTGTTAGACCCGGTAAGCGTTGATTCTGTTTCGGTTAAATGCATATTCTGCGGGTTTCACCAACACGTGTCATGTGATGAGAATTTGACTGATGATTGCGTGAGACTTGTAAACGATGAGAGATACCCATCCGTTTGTTATGTTTGTGCTAGCTGTAGACATTCCAAGAAAGATGTCCGCAACAACAGTAAAAACTTGACGGTTGGTAAAGAGCCTAACGAAATGGAGAGTAGACTGTCACATCTGGAAAATCAGTTTGCACAAATGAGAAACTCAATTGAGCTACTGATCAAGCCAACAACGAAGGCTCCAGAACATTCAACCTCACCTTTAAACACCACTAGTACAACTAAATATTCCGAAATATTGCTACAAGATACCAAAAAGAACGATAGAATCAAGTCAAAACTAAAGCCCTCCTCATCAAGTGTTGTGTTCAAGAAACCAACCTCAAAAAACGTTTCACTCAGCATTATCTGTGCCAATGTGCCAGAGGCAACTGAAACACTATTGTCAACTAGACAGCAGCATGACTTAGCTAAATGGTCGGAACTGTGCACTAGGATGAGCATAAAAACGACCACTCCGGTTTCACTGACCCGCTTGACACGTGCTCCCAAAGCGCCGCATCAAGACAAACCGAGACTGCTCAAGGTAGTGTTGCGAAATGAAAAGGAACTAGAAGATGTACTATTATCGGCATATTTGTTGCAAGATGGTAAAGAGAATACATCACGTATCTTTATTGACATACCCTGGTCAGAACGGGTAAAATCGGCACTAAACAGGAACACTGGGAAAGTAAACGAGCGTGACAGACGTAGTCTTATAATCCTGAACGTTCCTGAAGCTGCTGCCAGTTCAGACGCAAAGTGCAACTCGAAACACGATATACTACAATGGAAATTTATTAGCGATACTATCCAAACGAACAATACTGCTGTTATCGATACTTTTCGGATCCCGACATCCCCGAAATACGAGGGTAACGCTCCGCGCCCCCTTAAACTGACACTGCTGACAGACAGTATGGCTGATACCGTTCTTAAACACTGGAAGCAATTTCGTTACAAATTGCCCCGAGAGATTAAAATAATTCCTAGACGCCTCGAAACTAATGACAACCCGGATGATCCCGACTGTCTAAATACTGTGCAGAATGAAAAATCCAAACCTGGTGAAAAAACGGAATTCAGCCGACTCTATCCGAGTCGGCGAAGTAAATTACTTTCCTGTTGATTCCGACCGAGCCGTTCCGATATTTCTGTCTCACGAACCGTCTTTGCTGTCAACATCGGTTGTCAAATTTTTGTATACGAATGCCCAATGCTTGACAAATAAATTACACGAATTGACTGAACTAACTACCACACACTCACCAGACGTGATTGCCGTAACTGAGACATGGTTCCATCCAACTTTAACAGACAACGAAGTAGTCATTGAGGGTATGTCTCTAATTCGTCGCGATCGCCTTGCTCGAGGAGGCGGTGTTGCTCTATATTACGTTCAGAGTTTGCCATGCCAAGAGATCACTGATGAAGACTTACAACTACAAGACACACTGTGGTGTTCCCTGAATGTAACAGCAGAAGAAAAATGTACAGTGGGTGTGATTTACCGTTCGCCCTCCGCCGATGAAGCCTACAATTCAGCATTAGTTGCAAACACGCTTAGCGGCTACAAGATACGGCGGCAGACTTCTTCTGATCGGAGATTTCAATTTGCCGAACTATAAGGGAAACTCAGTCTATCCAGCAAACTCCTTGAATGCTTTATTTCAACAGTTGCTGGAGGACATTCCACTTTACAACCATATTTTTGAAAATACCCGATTTCGGGGTAGTGATACGCCGTCTATCTTGGACTTGATACTGACAAACGAAGAGTACGTGATTGAAAGTCTCGCTTATGAAGCTCCTATGGGACTCAGTGACCACTTAGTTATCACGTTTGATTATATTTGTCAGGCAATCAGAACAAGTGACACCAGCAAGTTGATTAGGAAAATTGACTTTTCACAACTTAATACTACTCTGAAGAATGTCACAGACCCTGGTCTCGAGTCCGACAGCGTACAAGGTCAGTGGCAATGGATGGCAAACGAAATTAAAATTGCAGTTGAAATGCACTCTCATCTTGTTCCGAAGGTGCGGAAAAGGGGATACACGTTTAAACTGAGAAGCCGAACACGAAAATGGTTGACTATGCGAAACGCTGCATGGCGGGCTCACCGACTTGATAGCACTGCTGAAAGTTGGGAAACATTCCGTTTGCTGAGAAATAAGGTAAACAAACTTGTTGTTGACGACAAATTGAATTATCAAAAACATTTACTCGACAAAATGGAATCAAACCCAAACATTCTCTATCAGATCATAAATAACCGGTCTAGAGTAAAACCAGGGGTTGCCGCCCTAAAGACATGTGATGGAATAACAACGACAGCATCGCAATCAGCCGAAGTTCTAGCCCAATTCTTCTCCACTGTCTTCAGTCCACCGAACACCGTAACCAGTCCTTTGACCTCCGTGATCTCGCCAGAAAACGTTTTACAGCAACTAACTTTTAGCTCGGACAGTGTCCTCCGTACATTGTTAAAGCTCAACACGAAAAAGTCTCCTGGAGCTGATGAAATTACCCCGCTGATCCTCAGAAGCTGTGCCTATTCTTTGTGTACACCGCTTACCTACTTATTTAACCTCTCTATAACCCAAGGTTTCTTTCCCTGTGAATGGAAGACTGGTATCATTACCCCCATCTACAAAGGAGGGAACCGTTCTGAAGTATCCAATTATCGACCAGTAACACTACTACCGGTGATCTCTAAAGTGATGGAGCGCCTCGTTGCAAACAGCATCACAAATCACCTGGAAGATAATTGCTTGCTCGCAATCGAACAACATGGCTTCAGAAAAAGACACTCTTGCCTTTCAAACCTTCTCCTTGCCCTCGATGACTGGACACAAGCTGTGGACAAAGGTTTCACCATACATGCTTGTTATCTGGATATGTCCAAAGCATTCGATCGTGTTAACCACAGTTTGTTACTACAAAAAATAGAGCAATGTGGCATCAAGGGCTCATTACTAGCCTGGTTGGAGGATTATCTCCGTGACCGTGTTATTCGAGTAAGGGTTGATGGTGCTTTGTCACGGCCCATTACAGTAACAAGTGGAGTGCCGCAGGGATCGGTGCTTGGACCAATTCTTTTCTTGCTCTATGTAAACGATTTACCAAAACTTGTTCGGTGCAAAATCTTGCTATTTGCGGATGATATCAAGTTGTGGACACAAGTACGCACAACTGAGGATTGCAGACAGCTTCAGCTGGACCTCAATGTCTTACAGGAATGGTCGGTTAGAAATGAACTTCCTTTCAATGTGAGAAAATGCAAGGTATTGACAGTTGGAAAACCCTTCGAGTTCTCTTACACCCTTGGTTCCCATACTCTTGAAATAACTGACAAGGAGAAGGACTTGGGTGTGTGGGTGAGCAGCACGTTGAAACCGTCACACAACGTTAAGGCTGTCTACGAAAAGACGTCAAAAGTACTGCTTCTGCTGAAACGCGTGTTTGGGAGTTTCACGAAGCCGACTGTTCATCGAATAATTAATACCTACTTGAGGCCCACCATGGAGTATGCGGTTCAGGCTTGGTCACCCTGGTTAAAGAAAGACATCAATCTCTTGCAGCGAATCTATCATCGGACCACGAAGCTCGTGTGCGGCTTAAAGCACAAACAATACGAAGATCGTATTGCAAACCTCAACCTCTTCGACTCTCCTTACCGACGTCTTAGAGGTGATCTGATCCTAATGTTTAACATATTACATACCCCCAGCCATCCCCTTAATACACTATTCACACGACAACCACCAAGAACCAGCCGGAGTCATGAGTACACAGTACTAATTCCCGACTCGCGACTGAACTGTCGAAGATATTTTTATTTTGTACGTGTATGTTTCACTTGGAACTCCCTACCCTCGAATGTTGCACATGCACCCAACTTGGATATATTCAAATCTAGCTTAGACAAATTCCTGTCGACCCATCCGAACATTGAGACTATGTATTCCACAACCTAATAACTTTGAACTCATACATCAAATCATCTCGACCACATGGACATACATGTACCATTCCACTGAGTGAAAACAGTTTCTATCATTTGGATTTTTACCTGATTCCCGAACTGTTCAGTAAGCAAACAATTTCCGTTTTTACTGAGATATGTTATTTGTAAATTTCCATATTTTTCTGTGGTTGTTGTAAAGCTATATGCTTTTTAGACCATTAAAATTGAATTGAATTGAATCGCTCCATTGATTTTGATTTTATTTATACATATATATACATTTGTACCTATAGTTCCGCTCTATGGTTATTGTAAAGTTAATTGCTTTTTCAACCATAAATCTTGAATCCCCAACAAACAATTTAGCAAAGCATTTTGCTCATATGTTGAAACCGCTAGCCGGGAACACAGATTCCTTCAGTGTGAACTCTTGATTTCGTTCGTCGCTTAAGTACAGTAACGCTCGATGATGATTAGTTGATGGTAAGCGTGGACGTAAGCGTCTTGTTCACGAATGTGGACAACACGAGCGCTCTAGAATTAGCAAAAAATTCAGACGCGACATTGACAGATCGTACAAACTCGAGTGTACACGAAATGGTCAACGGTATAGCGAGTTGTCTAAATATGAACCACTTCTTGTTTAACGGACAGTTATACAAGCAAAAGGAAGGTTTAGCGATTCGCTCACTTATTTCCCCAGTGTAAGCGAATATGTAAATGAAGCATTTTGAAGAGTAAGCTCTAAAATTGAAGCTCTCCGACCAAAGGTATGGCATTCAAGTATAACTTTGTTTACCACTTACCCACTGTTTCAAGGTTCACCGAACCTAATCTTACTGTCTCCACCTGATAACGACAAATAGCCAAAAACCGGTAGTGGTGTGTAAGTGCGGGGGATGTGAGCAACAGATTATGTTGGCCACCCATAAGCGATTTGAATGCTAAACCAGGAATCTTTATATGATTCTGTGTTGGAACACCGTAGTTCGTTGTACGAACCCTACGTAACAGTAGTATTCAAGTATAACTTTGTTTACTTAAGTTGTTTTATTATTTTCAGTTTCGATCGAGGTAAATCGACCAAATTCATCACATGTGCGCTAGAGGTTACACATACCGACGTTTACCCGCTGTAATACCAAGCAACTGATTGCCGGCACGTCTGCTCTGGTAAGCCGATTGACTGCCTCAGATCAATTAAAAACCCTATCCGCAACAAGTGACTTTCCGCATGTATTAGATTGTATCCTATGATCAACCTCTTGTCGCAAAGTAGTCCGCGAAAGAAAGTGTTCAATGAGTAGTTTCAAATTCCTATGTTACTCAGCTTTTTCAGCTCAAGCCATTAGATCACACGACTGATTCAAGAATTTATGGTATAGAAAGCTTATAGCTGTACAACACCAAAGGATCGCACCCGCAATAAAAGAAGATCGTCATGACTACGTGCGACACAACATGGCTACATGCTTGACACGGAGTCACTTCTTCACTCTAAATTTGAACACAGTGGTTCACTAGTGAAGAGCGACTTCAAATTCAAACCATCTAACTGCGTTACTCACATTCCCGCAAATACACACAACTACCGGTTTCGGGTTTATACAATATATCATACTAGCACATGTATCGGCGCATATATTGAGGGAACGCTGCTTATTGACAAATTGTAGAATCTCTAATTAACCTCGCTTCTCAAACTGTCTACTATTTATCCACTATTTAAAGGCCAATCGGATACTAATCGTACCGTCCGTACCTTTCTATTAAACAAGGCGAAAATGATCGAAAGGTGAAGGTGATGGAAATGAATGCGAATACGGATTTGTTAACGGAACTTCTTGTGTGTTCTTTTATCTTTAGTCTCGTAAAATTGAAGCTAGGAGCTAAACGTAACCAGACAAGTACCAAAACCGTCTGCGTACACTTGTCTAATGTGACACAAATCCTTTAGCTTAATTCCAATAGAAATTAACAGAATTGAATTGATTGTGATTGATTCACCGCGGCGTTGAATATTTCCCTCATTGCTGGATGATTGAGGTGTACATAGACCGTCAAAATATGCTGATTTTGAAAACGATTAAACTCATTGTAGCATAAAATGTTTCAATCTGTCCAGGCCTACTGCAGTTAGAGTCAAAACTGGTATTTTCTGGAGAACCAATATAGGGGCTTTGAGCGATTCCGACTGCAGCAGGATTTTCTTCATTTTTTGTCGTTTCATCCAATGTTCTGATAACCAGGTATAGTAAGACGTGAAAATCTATCTATCGAAATGTAGTTAGGCTGAAATGACGAAGCACTTTCCCGATAACAGGCCTTCTATCGTGATAACACAAACACTGAAGTGCTTGGACGTTTAAAGTTTATATTGTGCCACAAACTATTTCGTTCCCGTTTATCATGAGAATCACGATGTGGATTTCTGTCTAAGTGTATTTCTGTACAAAATCCTATTTTACAGTGAACAATCTAGGATTAGTAAACATTAGATCAGTGCATAGACTCTACACTGGTCAACGGACAACTCTGTTTAAATTTTCACAGTCAACCGTTCCAGTTCTGAGCACCCCAGCAAGAAGTTGCACAGCTAATGATAAAATTCGTCGAAATGTTTGTACATGTAATCCAGGTGGTCGCAATTTTATCACGCGTCACTTGCGAATCATTATTCCGATCAGCTGTCCTCATCAGGCCATGCACCTCAGGACATGTACTTAACCATTAAGGTGCAGATAAGCCAATAGTGTATATTTTGCATCAATCAGGCTTAATTTAGAGACAAAATCTGCGCCTTATATTCATTGATCAAACAAGGCATAAACAATGAACAGCTTTCCTATCGGACGAAACACGCCACATCACTGTAATATAAATTGCACCAAACTAAGCATTGTATGCACATTAAGTTCTACCAGGAGGGAGATTTCGCGATCGAGATATAATAGTGATTCCGACGATGAGTAAAAGACTAGAGAGATGGTGGCCTCACGAATTGTCCAGTCGCACAGTGATCGGAAATATTGGGCCTAGATACGGGAACTATATTTACAAAGTTGGATATAAGTTAAGGTTGATAAATTTACTGGGATTAATCACCATCGCATAATCAGCTAAAGTTCATCTGAATGAATCGAATTTAAAAATAAACAGCTTCAATCAGAGTCTGTTTTCTACACGATATTCCAAGCAAAACGGAACTTATTAAAAATTAAATACTATCATTTTCTAAAATATGCAAGTATATTTTCATAACATAAATGATTTTGAACAGCTTAAAATTATACGTGCAGGGGATGTGCACACTACAATGCATTAACAATTTCATTGTCATCATGCATAATTTCTCCAGGGTGTGATAAAAATCACGGATTTTAATATATTAAGTGACTAACGGTTATGCTACTTAAATGGAATAATGAATATGTAAATTATTGATCAAATTATATTTGCAGGAACGTGAATCTTAGGAGGCTCAGATGAATTTTATTCCATCATCCTTCATCAAATTAAACACAACGACAACGGGTGATTAGGCTACTAGGACATTGTAGAATCGCTGAATGTAAGAAAAGGAGAATTTTTGCTGTGATAGTCAGGAGCTTATGAAAACTTACAACATAACATAGACCGATCTAACGTGCGAGTTAGTAATCCGTTTAGCGTACCCCTTTTAATTACTCATGAGTAGCACACCGTTCGAAATATATTTAGCGTGTACAGTAAACAGGGCTATAACAACAATCTAGGTTTACGCAAGAAGCTATCTCAACAACGTCACGGCTAGTTACAATAAATATCAGCACTTTTAAGGCGGTGTGATATAAACGCCAAGAAAGCTCAAATCAACAAATGACGACAAACAAACATGACTATATTATATTTACAGCAAACGAGTTTACGGGGATCTAGTGAGAACATAATGACACCGCAGGGTTGTCTATATTACATTTGTCTCAATCCTAACAGAAAAAGGCTGTGGAGAATTCGGTTCACATCTAATTGTTTATCACCACAATGAGCCTAAATTTCATGGAAAGTGCAATGAGCGTTAGACGCATTTATTACTTAGAGCTTACAGGCAGCTGAAAGCCAAGGTCGCATTCGAAATGTCTTTTTGCGCCTGCAATTAGAAAAACTTGTATTATTGACACAACTCTCGAAACATGTGAAGCAACCCCATCAAAACTGAATCAAACAGCTGCAGTCATACTTGTGTAGTTGTAAAATCCCGAACTATTGAGGGCTTGCTGCTCTAGTCGGAACAATTTGATCTGGCAACATTGTGGAGGCTGTTATGCTAAAATTTCGTGTACGTTCATCAAAACACTCGTTGTTTTGCAGGCGATGGATCAAACGAAAGCGGTTTCCGAGTTAAAGCTAAGACAGGCAATTTTAATCCATCCAAACAATCTTCACCTTTATCATAACTCCTTCGCTAATCTTTTTCCTGAAAATGGCGCGGCTATTCCATTCCCCAAAATCAACATACTTCCAATTCTTTTAGACTAGTAAAACCCTAAAATACATCACAAAGTTGAAATGAAACGAAATTGTATTTCGCCCACCAAATGCCACAATTCATCCGAAATGCACACATCTCGGGAAAGAAAGGTCAACGAAATGACTAAATACAACAATTGGTACAAAACTTGAACAAAAATGCTAAGAGCAGTAAATGCACAAGACAAATCAGAGGTAGAAACACAACGGAATAAGAAAACGAGGATTCGAAACCTATTAACAACTTCTGGTACAACAATAACTTGAATACAAATATACACAGATGACAGAAAAGTGCGAAAACCAGGTCAACTATCAAGGGGTTACGACGAAAGGTGCAATAGCTTAATCCATGTTCGATTAAAAAGTAATCGAATCTCTGTGGAAAAATACACAAAAAGTATTGATGATATGAACACGGATAGCGGTGAGAATGAAAATAAAACTGAGTGTAAATTATTACAAATCATCATCATCATCATCATGCAGCACAGGTCTGGAGCAAGACAAACGCCAAGCAAAATGAAACAGGAAAGGCAGATAAGCAAACAACTAAAAAGAAAACCGCTCAAGCGGAATGCGCAAACGCAGTGAGATCTCGTCCTTGACACAAACGCTAGGGTAAATGAAGCTATCGATCACTTATCGATTGACATCACACACACACAGTTAGATTTAGAATCACTGCTAACTGGTAGAAATGAATAAATGCAAAAATGCCAGGACTACTGTTTCGCTCGAAAGCCCACATTATAGATCCAGGTTTGTGATGTACGCACCTCTTAATTAAAGACTGGGGAACTTGGGTGTAACTGGTTTCAAGTATGGATGACCTGGTTTCATTTAGGCTTCGTGCACGAGACTAAACCGGGGAGTCTTGGAGATATGGGGAACAGGAGAGTTGTTCCGCATCAGGTCGCTGATGCCTATCCGTGGTTTCTTCAAGATTTTCCATTCTCATATCTGTTTAGGCCTGGGTAACCGGACAGCATCATGGCCCACGTGCAATCTATGAGTGTACAACACTTTGACTGGATCAGGGTTGTGATTTCATGCATGCATCTTTAACACGAAGCTATACAAGTGATATGAATTTACACACTAAATAGGGCGCTGATTTATCGCTTTCATTGGGTATACATTTTACATATGGGTATCAGAGGTTGTTGTTGGCCTCCGTCGGTTGATGTCGACCATGGATGTACACCACATCGATGGATTTCATGTTTTGCAGCTTTTTGTATGACTAAACAGTCCGATTCGGGAGGAACAATCTCTCCCACAGCGCTTGCAACGATATTCAGAACTCTGTTGTATTGCATCATTTGCTCGCCGGCGGCGTGATCTGCGTTCAGCAGCCAGGAGCTGTATTTGCTCCTCCCCGGCTTGCAGACGACGCTTTACACAATACCTCCAAAGTGAGCGGTCAAGAGCAAGTTCTTCCCAGCTTGCGGGGTCAATGTCAAGAGCTTTCATATCTCTTTTGCAAACATCTTTGTACCGCAAGTGCGGTCTGCCCAATGGTCGACTTCCTAATTGCAACTCACAATAGAGTAGATCTTTCGGAATACGACCATTTTCCATTCTATAGACATGACTAAGCCACCGCACGGATGTGCAATCGTGCAGCATTTCTAAGCTGTACGGCTAACATCGTGCTAAATTGATTGGTCAACGGTAGAGCTGCATGCAAAAACACGCTGGAGTCTCACTACCATTTCTATTCCCCCCCTCATATCTGTCTAGGCCTGGGTAACCTGACAGTATCTTAGCCCACGTGCAGTCTCTGACTGTGCGGCACTTTGCCTGGATCAGGCTTGTGCTTTCATACGATACGCAGGCGGCGCTGACGTAATAGGTGAACATGCTCTGTAGACCAGCTTTTGAAAGCACTTCAGCGTTAGTCACTCTGTCCATCCACGATATTTCAAGATACGACGGATGCTTCGTAGTGAAGCATTCAGCTTCCGTTCGTGTCTTGCGTGGGTGGTCCAGGTTTCACTGCCGTATAGTAAAGCATTTAGTACGCACGCGCTGTATACCATCATCTTTGTCTTTACAGTCAGCTTGCGGTTACCCCAAACACGAGAGTTCAATCGGGAAAAATCGACAGCTGCTCTGCCAATCCGCTTATTAATCTCCGTGTCTAGCGAGGGGGTATCCGCAATGGTTGAACCAAGATATGTGAAATGTATGTATCAGAGGTAGATGTGTCAAATATGCGACCGAGACAGGACTCGAACCTCCTTATTAAAAGTCGAACGTACCATTAGGTGTACCACTGCGGCCACAATAATATACTTAGTTAACCTAAAAATACAGGATAATCAAAAATGATGGTGAACGTATCAAGACAGTTGCGACATAGGATCTAGCTTGGGGTATGATGGACAAGCAATCTATCCAAAGCCGGTTGTGCCAATCGAAAAAAGTGCCTTTCTTTTCAAGCTTCATGGAATCGCATCATTTTCACCCCACGGAATTAAAATCGCTCGTGCGTGTCAATCGTGAATAAGGACTGCAAATAGCAATTTTATCGCCATCTTCATCGCCTGCATTGTACTGAAAGCAGATAGTGAGCACTCAACACCCATACAACCATGACATGTTGAAATCCCAAATAAAAGGGTTGGACGTAAAAATTTATGGAACCGGTAGAAGATTAGGCACAGCACACTGGGGTAAGGTGCAAAGCAAAACTTTCAGTCTAGTTTAGTGAACGAACAGAGCCCTCGAGAATATAAATGCGGAATATCCAAACAGTCACCTTGGAGCAGCCATGTTCAAAATTAATTTTTCCACGCATTTTTATTTTTTCATCAGTCAACACGGAACCATTTTGTTTTTGCAACGTTTTAACAAGTCTCTATGTTAACGAAGGACGCTTTAAATGTTGTGCAAGTTTTTAGGTTGAAAAATGGGGAATTTGTTGTGCCGGTAAGAAAAATGTGAAAGAAAACTTGTACATGAGGATTTTAAAAATCATGCAGCCTGACATTTCGTCAACTTCCATCACAACGCTTAATGCCGCTGTAGACGAGACCGAAGCTGTTTGGGATTTGAATGTGACTGGCAATCTCAAATTTTCCCATTAAACTTTAACGTTTCTCTCATATTAATCAATATGATTAGCTGAAAATTCGTTTAAACGAACAAAGCTTCTTTCATTCTCTTCTTATCACTACTACATTGACGAATAGGAGTGATCAGACAGAGACGATAGCAGCTCACCTAAAGTGAGCCAGACGGCGCAATACACTAGATGTATTTGAACCAACAACTTAAAATGCTTAGATTGAAAGAGTTTGTGTAAAGAAAACAGAGAAACCAACGAGTGAACTGATTCAGTATTATGAAGCAACTACCACATGATTGAGTCAATCCTTACGTCGAAGCAATCAAATAAATGAAACAACGGTAAGGATTTTCAACAACATTGCTCCAGATCATTCCGCCAAAGCGCATGAATAAAAAATTATAGTGTCTGAAGTGACATTCTATAGTCCTGTAAACTATTAGAAGGTGGATAAATCAGACACTCAAGAAACCGTACGGACATGCTGCAAAACTGGAATTGGCATGAACAACGTAGAAGTTGGAGACGAGCCTCCGAAGAGGAAAACCGTCAAACTGTTGACTGCAGATAAACGACTAATTAAATTATTAACGAAGGCTCGAAGGAGTGAAACAATATCAGTACTGTTGGCAATACGGTAGACGGGCACCTATTAAGAAGCACAATGCAGAACACACCAAAATTTTAAGGATGCTAGAACCAGGGACGAAAAGAAAGTTGAGAGGACAACGAGAGAAGATAATATATGATTCGGTGGGGAAGAAAAGATAAGAAGTTAGCTAGTTCATCTATAAATCGTCATCCACGAAAATCCCGAGTGACTGACAGCTGACCACGATGTATCAACTGACGCACACTTCAAGAGCATAATATATGGAACCTAATGCAATCGAGTTTATTAAAAATATCCATGAAATCAAACAACTAACCGGTTTGAATAACATGCGTCGTGAGAAGCCGAGTAAATTGTGGTAAAGTACAATTGCATCGGCACACCAAAGTGGCATGAAAGCAAGCCATAGCGATGCATCAGGATCGAATGGACCAACAATGGGGATCTTTTCCTCACGGAGGACCAAAAATACCGAGCTTACGATCAGAGACACAAGATGAACGGCAACTTCGAAAATCCCAACATTTAATGATCGGAGAACATCACCAATCAGTAAAAACATGAGGCCATTCCGTCTGAAATGGATGAAAATGATGTGAACAATCGGCAAGGCCAGACATGCTTGGTCAATCAATGTGCACAAACACACGTTCATTCAAACCACACGTAGAAGAGAACCAGAACCATCAAAATGCGGATCGACCGTAGTGGTCATATCCCAATTGTTTTGATGTTAATAATGAAGACACAGGCAAACACCACCAGAAGGTCGAGCTGAACAAGATCGATGGATGAACTTAACTTGAAATGATGAGAATTCAATAAAAAACCCATCATTAGGATGAAAAACAAAATTTTCGCACGATCGAGGTGGTTCGACTAAACAGCCGGGGATAGATAAGATGTGATTGCGAAAATAATCATGAAGATACAGTTGCGACATTTAAAAGAAATAGTAAGAAGGACGACTGGAGGAAAAAGCATCCAAGACAAAGTGAATTAAGGTGAAAGGGAGCAGAGAATTAAAACGACAATGCGTGCTAAACAAGGTTATACTTGAATGCCACTGTTGCAAAACAGCCAGAAACCAGTAGTGGAGTGTAATTTCGGGGGATGTGAGCAGCACATTACTTTGGTCATCCATAAGCGCCTTGAGTGCTTGACCACGAATCACTATGTGATGCTGTGTCTGAACATCGTAGTTCGTTGTACGAACCCAATGCAACAGTGGCATTCAAGTATAACCTTGTTTACCATTTACCCACTGTTTCAAAGCTCACTGAACCTAATCTTAGTGTCTCCTCCTGGTGACGACAAACAGCGAGAAACCGGTAGTGGAGTGTAATTTCGAGGGATGTGAGCAACACAGCACTTTGGGAAATGTTTGTTGTTTTAATTGTACCACGTTAGTCAAAAATAGCAACGCTTGTAAACAAACCGTCTCGATATTTTCATCGTACGGAAAATCGTGAATTTCCGTGCCGAATGTTAGGCGGAAGGCATTTGAAAAAAGCAAAAGCAACCATTCAGAAAATTCTGACAGCGACGGAGCATCTATTCAGCAAGCTTTCCTGAAGCGAGGTCGTTTAAAACCAAATTAAAAGTGATACGCTTGGAACACTCAACATTACGACCTGTGTTAATCGCAGTGACATTTTCAAAGCAAAATCCTGTCCGAGTTTTTATTTAGCGAACATCGATAAATAAGCGAATGTCAATCACATCACAACAGAAGGTTTAATTCATTTTGACCCGGGAGACGATCGCAAATTAGCCATGCTCCCGCGGCAAGTTTCGCTAGTGGTTCTAAAATATGATCAAATATACCGCTTACCACTGAGTCAAGCTGAACATTTATTGATTATGGTGTTAATTTTCGTAACGACGCGGTCCTGTTGTAGGAAGTGATCCGAAACTATAGAAAATGAACCACAGTTCATGGATTGTCCGCAGCATGCGCAAATCAAGATGCAGATGAGATTCTAGAGCGCTTTGTACCCAAATCCCCAAGAACCTTCATTGAAGCCGACTCATACTCCAGGAGGAGATAGTCGCACAAAAATAAAAGCGGACCTAGTTGTAGTTGGAAAGTGTTATCAGCGTAGACATGTGTCAAAATAGAGATGGACGCGAAGTTATAGTGAAATGGGAGAGGCGACAATTACGAGAAGTAATTTCGAGTTGTTCTAATGCAAACAGCAGCACAACAAGAAAATGAGTGTGTGGGTAAAAAAGCAAAAGCGCATTTGTGTTTGAATTGTATTGAAAAAAACTGTACACAAGTACCGAATTATCTGTATAATTGGCCAAGAGAATAACATCTCCATACATTACACCAATGCATATCAAGATTCACCATCCGAAATCTCAATAACGCCCGATGGCGACTTGGGTGAATGGTGCTTCGGAACAGAAGATGCTTCATCCTTCGAATCTGGTACCTCCGGATTAGGGTTGTCCGTGTTCGATTCCGTTGCGGTGATACTGGATTCCCGAGAAGTAGATGACGAGGAACTAACAAGTACAGCGTTTTCAGCACCGTTATGCTCCATCGACGGAACGGGTTCTGAGGGAGAACAGGTGGAGTTTGCCGATGCATTCGTGTCTGTTTCGGCACAAACGATCGAAGCAGGCAACCCAGGTAGGTCAGCGTAAATATCCTCGAGCAGATCTTGCAGTTCGTGAACCGCTAAGAACAGACAGAACGGAGATTAATGTCATGGAAAATGTTTGGGACATTGCTATGAAAATGAAATTTGAGCGCAATCGATTAGAGTAGTTTTAGTAACGTTTCGCCTCTGATTAGATGTCTCGTCTAACCAAGGGTGATAGTCTGAACTGTACTAACGGATTGCGTTCGAAGTTCATTTTCATAGTAAAGAGTAATGCCATGTTCAAACGAGAAGCACACAAAACGTCCAACTTACCTGCTCGGGTCGCTTCACTCGCACGTTTATCCCTCGGAAGAGCAATTCGTTTGCGAGGACCAGCGGACGCCAACTTGTTTGACAAGCAAACCGCCAAGTTTTGTACGCGAGCCAACACGGGATGTTTCCCATCACTGCTTGCGGTCAAGGCAGCTTTCGCCACTTCGAACAACGCTTGCTCCACCAGCAGTGCATGCTCAAGCATTCGTAGACGACTGTGCAAAAATCCTTGCGTTTCTGCCATGTAAGTGTGAATAAAGTTCGGGGTTTGACCTGATGCGGAAGAATAGGCGATGCATTATGAGTAAGTTGAGAAGATTATCGTATCAAAGATCAAAAAATCATATAAACAGAAAGCTGTATTACAAAAATTTCTCATCACCATCATCACAGACAGCATTACACCTGTATGCATTTCCATCACACATCCCCACGACCGGTTTCGTGCTGTTTGCACTCATCTGGTAGCGACAGTATGAGAATTTACATAACTTGTAAGCTCTATACATTTTTACCTGTCTTCGCGGATGTCAAGAGCTCTTGACATAGGGCGTACGACAAGGACACTCGGTGCAGACGCTAATTAAAGGCAGACACTGGGCAAATGATAAAAAATGATTATAAGAAAGCACTATACCTTTTTCAGGTTTCAAACCCAGTTGTTCAAGTACACCTTCCACCCCGGTATTCAACAAGTAGAATCTCGGATCAGCCAAGATCTCATTCCACTGTAGGTATCCATGGACGTGAATCGCAGCCAAGAGCCAGTAGTCGTGCCTGGAATGCCATATACGCTGCAATTGCCTCGTCGCTTCATCACGCTTCACCGACGAGGCGGCTTGTTGTTGTTGCACAAGGCCGCAATGAACCTTCTCGTTTATCCGGCGCCATTCGTCTTGCCACACTGAACGAAGCAGAGTTAGAGCACCATCGTGAATGGTGAATTTGAAGCGAGTGCTCAAAGCCTGCAATGCATTGTGGTGAATGATAGAAGCAAGATAATCGACATAGAATTGCAAGCAATAAAAGCGAGAGAAACTTCGTGAGGTAACAGACGACAAGATGAAAGCAAACATGCTGGTTGATTAGACAGGATATCTGGCTCCAAGTTTATGATACTCGTAGACAAATATCATTTATTGTGAAGACATTAATCCGGATAAGCAGATCAGATTTTTTCTACCTAAACTACCGATTCCCCTGTGACCACCACAAGTTTTTCATTGAAATTACCAGTAGTGAGAAGAACCTTAATCACCCGTGCGGAGTTAGACAATGTGAAACAAATGGCACACATGAAACAAGGCATTTTTGAATGGATTCTGGAACCGGCCAGCACGATCAAGAGTGAAAGAGAAACCTCAGCCGAAATATACTTGTCGAACTGAAATTAGCAGTTACCATATCGCGTACTTTTACTTTTGTGCGACTATCTCCTCCTGGAGGATGAGTCGGCTTCAATGAAGATTCTTGGGAATTCGGGTACAAAGCGGCGTCCACAGCACCACTCGGCGTTTGTTCGAGTCAGCTTCTCTAGCCTTTTCACAACCAAGTGCGACCTGCAAGGCAACTGCGAGTTGCCAGAAAGAGGTGCTGTGCACCAACTAACCGTCTGCCAGACTGTGTTTCAGATTTTTACATATCACGTAGTGAGAGTTAAATGAAACCTACGGTAACTCTAGGTAAAAACTTTAGAGTTGTTGTTAGAACATTATAGTTAGCAAGACACACCAATACATCATTTCGGGTACATTATAATCCGACTGAAACGATAGTTAAGAAATTCAACCCCCAGAAGTCTCAGACTAGCTTACGTTTTCCACAGAACATTGTAAAGCGCTAAAGCAAAACCAAAAGACGATCATGAACGAGAACGGCGAGTTTATATCGATCTATGGATTTATCTCTCTTACTGTATCCACCCATTCACTCATTGGTTTATTACTCCTTCCCTCTCTCCATCGATCGATCGACCAATCCATATATCAAGCGTTTTATCTATTAATAACCACTCAAGAACAAACACAACATCAGCCCTTGCATATCAAAGAATACGCCTAGTCCAAGTGAAAAGTGACCCAATGAATAAAGCACAGCTACAATTACAAAGTTGGGATCCTCCATATGTGGTCAAGCCTGAAGATGACAAGTTTGAAAAGGCGAACAGGTACTAGTGTCCGCTCAAACGTACTTCGTATGTTCTGCTATGCACACCATTAATGTCTTCAAATTGTAACACTTTGTTCCGGATCAGGGACATCATTGCGATACGAGAAAGCACCGAGGCCGTGCAAATTCTCTCCTTCGGCAGACCATCACACCAACTATAAAACAAAGATGCAACAAGGTACGATGATAAAATAGAATTCAACCTGCACGGATATTTCCACATTTTCGAAACGTCAAAAAAACGGGCATCGCAGACAATTAAAATGATGTGCCAAGCAGAATCGTAACGAGTGATAATGAGGCAGGAAATATAGACAAGTAAAATTAATTTACAACATTTAAACCATAGGTCAGGGATAGTTTTTCATGTATGTATGTATGTATGTATGTATGTATTAAATCGCAAGCCTGATCCAGGCAAAGTGCCGCACAGTAATAGACTGCACGTGGGCTGAGATACTGTCGGGTTGCCCAGGTCTAGACAGATATGAGAAACGAGGAATGGCAGTGAGACTCCAGCGTGTTTCAGCGTGAAGTTCACTACCGATGACCGATCAATTTAGCACGGTGTTAGCCGTAGAGTACAGAAGTACTGCATGATTGCACATTCGCGAATGGGAGGCAGCAATTGCATAAATAAAAAAGTGAATCAGGGAACAGTTTTTCATGCGAATTTAAGTGTCCCCGAATACCTTTCGGAAAACGCTTCACTGAAATAATCACAGCATACGGATGTGCAATCGTGCAGCATTTCTGTGCTGTACGGCTAACATGGTGCTAAATTGTTTGGCCAACGGTAGTCAGCTGCATGCTGAAACACGCTGGAGTCTCACTACCATTTCCTTTTCCCCCATCATATCTGTCTAGGCCTGGGCAACCTGACAGTATCTTAGCCCACGTGCAGTCTCTGACTGTGCGGCACTTTGCCTGGATCAGGCATGTGCTTTCATATCATATCATATCATATATGGGGCGAGCTACACAAAACCACCGGAGCTCATACATGGGAGAATGCTGTCCGTAACGCGTGACTTTGGAGACACTGTGTAATACGTCATCCGCAAGCTTGGGAAGATCTCGGCAGAAACGGCTCTCGGTCATCGATCGTAAATCACATCGTTAGCTTGCAAATGACATCGATTGACTGGATACTGCTTATAGCTGTGAGCGCTGCTGGAGAGATTGCTCCTACCGAATCTGACTGTGTGTAATTGTGGAGCATGAAACCACCATGCGTTTATGAAGTAAGTCCATGGTCGACATCGACCGAAGGAGGCCAACAATGAATGCACAAGCCTAATCCAGGCAAAGTGCCGTACAGTCAGAGACTGCACGTGGGCTGAGATACTGTCAGGTTGCCCAGGCCTAGACAACAACAACACTGGCATGATACCGTAGAGGTGATGCGAGTTCACTCGTTAGAAAGCAGGATGGTTTGTCGTAATTTTATTTTGAAAATCAAGAGGAATCAAGATTGAACACAACTTTCCGACTGTTCAATCGCGGTTGGGATGAATCCAAAAAATTGATACAAAGTCGAGGATGCTATCTGTTACATCACCGCGACACCTACCCAGCAGAATAGATTAACCCTGATGGGTGCCTGATTAATGAGACCAAATAAATAATGATAAATGAAAATAATCGTCCAAGGAACTTTATAACAGCACACTTGTACTTCGTTTACACTGTACAATTTTCATTGCAAGGATACAGAGGTGTGGACATCATCTTGGATTTATCATATACCATGAAACTAAGCATTCAGCAGGGGAGGAAAGCCATCCAAAAACTGGTCAAATCTGTCGATTAGATCGTGTGATTTCGATCCGTTGTGAAAATCGACCATCATAAGATTAACAGCGCAAAGGTGTTTGATAGCGATTTCACACTGCAAATTTATGCTGAAATCCATTAGTTTACGATAACCATTGATGTACATCCCAAGCAAATGATTATTTTATATTCTATAATGCTTTTCATGATTTTATGTTTCGATTCAGGGCTGAAGTTTTCACCCAAATTGTTTACGACAAAAAGCCATGTTCGGTGGATGTGTTATAAATCATATTAATGAAGTGACGGTTTCATGATTCACGATTCAATGTTACCTATTAGGCGCTGCACGAAGGTGAGATTGTGTAGTACTTCTGTGCTGTGTAGCTAACGTCGTGTTAAATTGATTTGTCACTAGTAAGGAGCTGCACGCGAAAACACACTGGAGTGCTATTGCCATTCTAATTTCTATTCCATTTTCACTTCTCATATCTGTCTAAACATGGGCAACCTAGCAGTAGCTTATCCAAGCTCCAGGACCTCAAACCCGTTCGTACCTGGCGTCGGCGACAAGGCGGTCGAGTGATATATATATTTACACAATCATTTAAAAAATGAAAAAGTGCCACCCGAGTGAAGACCTGGTTGTCGACTGTGAAGGAGGATGTAGACACCCTGGGACTGCGCAGCGTCTACGGCGTTCGCAGGTGGGAACGAGAATGGATTAAGACCTGAAACGATCTCGCCTCCGATCGATGCGCGTGGGTTGGCGTGATTCGAGACAACAAGTGAGCTAATCCACACAACCTGCTGTATATGACTGTGTGGCACTTTGTCTAGATCAGACTTCTGCTTTCACACATACGTACACACAAGAAGCGATACAAAATAGCACCTAAATAATCTACAAATGGCTACTTCATTTTCTGTGAGTAGCGAATAACAACAAATACATACACATGAAAGAATTAAGTTCCACAGATAACGTGAATTAAAAAACCTTTTTGTGACATACGTGGTTTTCGAATCATCCAGCGCATCCGGATCATCGTACAAGTGTTGCATAAAAAGTGTCGTGTAGGCAAACAGACACTGAGGGCTTTTGGAATAAAGACTTGGCGGCAACCATTCTTGGGGTGGGACTATTCCAGGGGGTGGTAAACCGTATCTAGCACAAAGAAGGGAGCGATACAAAGGGCGATAAAACGTAAACAAGAGAAGCAAATTATATAACTTCACAGAAAATTACTAAAATCAACATGTTATGTGCCCATGAGAGTGAATACAAGATGTTTACATAACGCACAGATGTCGTACCTTCCATTTTGTTTCTCATGTCTGTCTAGGCCTGGGCAACTTGACAGTATGTTAGCCCACTTGCAGTCCCTGACTGTGCAGCACCTTGCCTGGATCAGGCTCGTGCATTCATAATACGTAAATCAGCAACATCGTGCTACCGTAATGAGCTTGGATTGAATCAACTAGCATATTGAGAACACGGTATAAAACCTAAAGTCCAACCAATAGGATTCCTGAAACAGAGGCGAAGAGGTAGATTAATTCTTCATGAGCATCGTGAGTGGAGTAAATGAGAAACTTGAACACGTGACAAATGTTCACATATCACACACACCTCTTTCGGTTCGTTTAGCGTAATCCTGTGGAGGCAGAAACATTAGGTTCATTCAGCTTTAAAACAGCGGTGAAGTGGTAAGCAAAGTTATACTTTAAAGCTACTGTTATCAAGCTACGAACAACGGACCAAGTTGCTTAGCTACAGAATCAAAATTAATTCTGAGTCGAGAGTTTGAAACGCATATAAATGACTGATGTAGTGTTCTGCAAACAACCCCGCATTTACACCCAAAGCGGGTTTCGAGCGATATTGGTAACTTCTAAGACTTTTAGCGCTTGATAAAATCACTGTGATTCTCTAGTTGAACAATGGATTTTATCTCACGGTCATAACGTTTGGTAAATCGGAACCATTTCATCGCTTGACTTGCGATTGTCAGTTCATCTAATTTAGTAGCTGCTGCAAAGAACAGTGAATATTTCTTGTCCATTTACGCACGTCGTTTTTCATTTTTTTGTTTTTTCACTATAGCTTCTGATCAATGTCAGGGGAAATAGAGATGATACACTCTTTCCATTTATGCCGATTCATTGTCATCGTTGACAACGTGTCGCGCCAAACTCACCCTCCTTCTCTTGCACCCCATCCAGGCAAGCGCACCCGTCCAACCTTGGCTAACCCAGAAGTAAGCGTTTTCAAGCCAAGTTAGCGACTGACCACCAGTCACTTTTCCAGTCGGTTGCAGCTGGCGCACAGCTCGTTCGGCGCGGTAACTGTTTAGGCTTCATGCGCAGGACGAGTCATCATCATCAAATCTAAACTTAGCTTCCTGGGACAACAGGACAGCAAAGCATCAGTGCCCGATAATGTGATGCTCTCCTCGTGAAGAATGAAAAACGTTTGCACAACAACAATACGTTTCAGATTAATGCGAAATCTACGTGAGCTTACCGCATCACTGCGTTTGCGAACGCTTGTCGATCATGGGGCCCGAAACCGTAAATGAACATCTGACCCCTATGCCAGGCAATCTTAGGTCCGACAGATGCGACCGATTCTCTCCATTTGGCACAAACTTTGGAACTGGGATGCCATACGGCGGTGCACGAAGAGCGGTTGTCAATGTTTCCAAAAGTATCACCGTCCATCAAGGCGGAGATTGGGATTTCCTGTTTTTCCGATTCCGGCTTGACTGTTTTGTCGCGTTTTCGCTTAAGCAGGGAGAGAGCGTGCGCGTGAACATAAGCAGCGGAAACACAAAATAACCGGATCTCAAAGTTGAAACAAAAGTTAATGTTCGTATGTACACCCTTACCCGTCGGACATAAGAGGAATGTTTGAGCGCTGTTTGCTCGAATCTTAAAGAGACGCTACGGTCGGATAAGATTAGCAAAGCCAACACTAACACAATGCGATAAAACGCACCAAGTTAAATAAAATACCAGTATTTCCAAAGCTTTCTGGTCATATACAAAAAGGTGCGCGCGGTTTGAAAGAAGCGTTTTATTACGAGGGATGAAGCCAGTGACGAATAAAAAGTTGTGATTCATGCATTCGCCTCAGCAATGGGACTTGAAACATGGTTCAGTGCGGGGGTGAGTGATCATCATGATACATTGGCCTGTTAAAGCGTCGTAAGCGCATGACCGTTTCAAGGCTTACTGAACCTAACCCTTATTGTCTCCACATGACGATGGCTAACAGTCAGAAACTGGTTGTATATTGAAGGTACGGGGATGTGTTCACCACAATACATAGTTCAAAGATGTTTAAAGCTAAAGTAACCCTATAAGTTTAGGCGAGCAAAAAATCAAAAGGAAAGCAAACATAGACCTAGCAAGTGAATACCAAACAAGCTGGACCCGTGACCAGCCTCACTGACCAAGTGTTAAATGTGTTTGCACAAACCGCAAATACCACCTGCTATAGTTTACAAGGAATAAGTTTAGGAAACGCGTTCAAACTCGTGCCAACCGATGCAAAGAGGCACACCCAAACAATGCACTTCTACCGTAAAATTAATTTAGTATACTAAAAAACAAGATCAACTGTCTGAAGATTAATCGCTGTCCAGTCAGGCGACATAAAGAGGGCGTGTAAAGACCGCTTTGCCATTAGTCATCTCGTTTGACCATGTAAAACTTGAAGACCACTAACCTGGAAGGTAACCATTGCTTAGCATAAAGCTCAATAATATGCAAGCTGAAATAATACCCATTGTCTAGGAGCTTGCTCACTGCTCAGCGAGTGGATTGTATGTATGTATTGTAAGCTCAGATTCCAGCAAAAGGCCACAGACAGATGGGTTTAGTTTATACGCAACAGAACAGGTTGCACCTAGTTCTTGGAGTGATAAAATCAAATCACCCATCAATTCGCAGCATTGTTCACTCTTGCCACTTGATTAGACGAATGGGTCCATGCGCCGAGCTAAGGGGCACTGAACAATCGTGAACCAAGGGGGATGATGTGATGTGATTTGGGCTGAAATAAGCAAAATTGATTGTCAGATTGCTTGTTACTACAATGATCGACCATGGCGATGAGATATGTTTGGGGCTAACTGCCACTAGAATTTCATTCATCCGGATAGGACTATGGAACCTGTGAACTCACGTTCAGCCTTTGAGCCGAGTGCTACTTTTGATGATTGCATCAGCCATCATCACCGGTAGCCAGTTCCCAATACAGAACTGCCATATAACCACGACAAAATGAAATCCTAAAAGATGGGGAAGAGTGGGACTTAAATCATTACGGCGTCACCAGAAGTGCAAGCACAAAACTGGGATGAGGTGCTACACCTAGAATCAAACGTGCATTCAATCAAGAGTTGAAAATAAGTAGAGCGAAATCAACACGACAGCTTTCTTGTGGTTTTCGCTGCCTCACATCATAACAAGCTATCCTCGTCTGTCTAATCGACAACACTAATTAAACACTCTAAAAAGTTGCCTACAGAAAAACCACCACTGAATACCATTTGAGGCCATATCACTGAGAGTACAAGCTACAATGAGTTCTGATCTTTCAGACCCAAACCGGGGTGACGCGTCGCTCAACTGCAACTAGTTTCGCTGTCAAACAGTCAACTTTTCGCAAGAATACCACGCAACTGTAAAAACTGAATACCGCACTCGATGGAACACAAACGCAAAAAGGGAACTATCATGTTATACCCTACGACAACAAGTTAAAGAGAGAGCATGCCATGCACAATGGAAATTCATAGCTGCCTTCATTTAGATAATTGTGTATCGATTGCACACAAAAAGTAGCCAAAGAGAAAAATGCTCACTTAAGCACAACTGAAGAGAGAACATACCCATTTTCTGATCAACATAACGTCCGCAAAGGCATCGTCTGAATCACAATCTGAAGGAACGTAAGATGGATCTTCATCGCTATTGATTTCTTCAACACAGATCGGGTCATCCTCAGATGGATAAAGGCTCCCGTTTGAACGAGAGGAAGCAGCGGATGATGTGGGACGCCGGGATTTTGTAGTTCCTGCTTTACCACTTAAGCGAGCGGTTTCAGCGTGGCTATCACGCTTGACAGATATTGGGGTTCGTGAAAAACCGTCGGTCGGTCGGTTGTTTTGTCTTGAAGCAGTAGGCCGTCTGCGAGAATGGTGCCTGCTAGCGGAATCCTTTACAGAATCCGGCGCAACTTCTGAATCGGATGTAACTAAAGTGCGTGAGGGTTCTTCATCGCTGTCGGAATACCCATTGTTAAACGTTCTCCAATTATATTTGGAACAACGTCTAGGGAGCCCAGTTAGATCATGCGTTTCTAATTCACAAAGACGATTGTAGCGTTCCTTGAGCAATTTGTCCCAGAACGCAGCGTAACCCAGTGACTGTGCGAGTACAAGAGCAGAATTCGTGTGACGGGAAGAGCGATGGGGTGCATTTAAAAACGAAAAAATGAAAAGATCTTAGAAGAGAAGGAAGCCCGGGAGCAGGATAATTATACGATAATGGCGTGAACTGTCAAGAGATAGAACATTGACACTACAGAAAAAATGAGTCACATTAGATAAACCAGCTATAGCACGATTTTTTCAGAACAATGTGAGGTATAATGTTTGGGTGATTGTAGCGTATAAACATGAAAAGGCACCACAAAAGTAGATTAGTGACGGTTTTATTACTGTAAGCAATCCATTCAGAGGAAAAACGGTCGATATAGAGCAGAGAAACAAAAGCCTTTTTGCCTCACAAAGCGATAACAGTAACAATCGCTTCTAATCGGTATACATGCGTCTGCACGGATGTGCAATCGTGCAGCACTTTGTGCTGTGCGGCTAACACCGTGCTAAATTGATTAGCCAGAGGTAGTGGGCTGCATGCTGAAACAGGCCGGAGTATCACTACCATTTCCTGTTCTTTTTTCTTCCTCATATCTGTCTAGGCCTGGGCAACCTGACAGTAATATCGCCCACGTGCAGTCTCTGACTGCGCGGCACTTTGCCTGGATCAGGCTTGTGCTTTCATATCATATATCATATACATGCGTCTTTTTGCTACTAATGCATGTGAACTGTAGGTGTTCTTCATGTCAAGTATGAGCATTCTTGTACAAGTAATACAAGTGTCACCGTCACTTCATACTCTTTCCAACAAACCTTTAGATATTAAATACAGAAAACGTTACACGGATGATCGATTACGCAGAAGTTCGGCAGTGCGCAAATAATATGTTATATTAATTGCGACCGGTAGTCAGTTGCCGACGAGAACACCCTCGCTGCCATTGATCCTTATATCTCTGTCTTGGTTTAAACAACCTGATTTCATACTATATGTGGACGCACTTGCCTGAAGACACATAAAGTATCGCACAGTTTAACATTGCAAATCAGCTGAGATAGTTTAAGGGACCGAAAATTACCGTAGCGATGGCAGTTCGACACCAGCGTGTATTCGATTCCAGCTCATTATCGGAGTATCTCTCAAAAGTAATGCACAGTCACATACAAGTGTAAATGTCGCAAACCGGCAATAAGAGCTTAAGGAATATAAGTGTTGCGCAACATTTGACCACTGGCAGTACGAAACGTACTGCCAACAACACAAATTAAATAGAACTGAATGAATCGGATGTATGAAATCACAAGTCTGCGCCAGACAAAGTACCGCACAGTCAGAGACTGCGCGTGGGCTAAAATACTATCAGGTTGCTCAGGCCTGTTGAGATAGAAAGAAGAGAGAGAAAGAGAGAGAAGATAAGCAAATGGTAGTGAATCGGAAGAAAAGGACCGATCACAGAAGAACAAAGCACAACAATCACCTGATCGGATGGCGGAAGCAGTTCTCCCGTATTGGTTGCATCCATTTGTGAATCAACCGATTCGGCCACGTTCTCGCTCTTGCACGACGCCAATTCGTTATCAACCGGTGCTGCCGGTAAAGCTTCATCCGTTACGGCTGTGTCAAAATGCGCAACACGAAACGATCCAAGGTATTCATCTGCGGCCGACTTCAGTTCCTGGGCGGAATCTTCGGTGAGATTGGAACGATCTAACAAACGAGCGATTGCTTCCGAATCGTAAACAATGCGTTCATTGGACTCTGTTGGGAATGAAAGAAGAATTATTGAGTGAGATTAGGGGGCAAAACAAACACAAGTGGATGGGGATAGGCAAATGGCATTAGCTGTTTGTGGGTAGATTGCATAGCGACTACTATGAGAAGTGGGTATGACTACGTATGAAAGAACAAGCCTGATTCAGGCAAAGTGCCACACAGTCAGAGACTGCACGTGGGCTAAGATACTGTCAGGTTACCAAGGCCTACACAGATATGATGGGGGAAATAGAAATAGAGATGGTAGTGAGACTGCAGCGTGTTTCAGAATGCAGCTCACTACCGTTGGCCAATCAATTTAGCACGATGCTTGCCATACAGCACAGAAATGCTGCACGATTGCACATCCGTGATATGACTACGTGAGTATGGATGATGATGCGTGTCGATGTATTGGGTGGTGTCGAGTGTCCCGAACAGAACTATCTATGCCAGTATTTTTCACAATGGTCAAACGAAAAATGAAGTGGAACATACTCTCGGTTACAAACCTGGAATTAGTATTAACACCAAAATGTGTTTATCGCATAGTAATTTGCCCGCATTACTTCATGGATGTCAGACGATGCTCACGAGGTTCCAAAATGTGTGATCGTTAGAGGTGTTTAACATCGGCGCTGTGTGGCGCTCGATAACACTGGTCGAGTATCCGCGCATAACATATCAGACTACTTCCGCTCCCCGCATATATTCCACGGTCCAAACTTCAATAAATTGACCATGTCCTCATTAAGTGAGATTCAGCGCTCACGACACCCGTCATGCACCCAGAATTGGTGTAAAGGCGGTCAAGTCAAGACCTGGCTGTCAGACGTAAATGCCTTGCTACTGTGTACTGCCGACTAGAGGGGACTGGCGCGATTCGAAACTCAACGAAGTCGGCGAATCCGCTGGTGGAATTAGCTGTACACCAGTAAAGAATTTAAGCAGCGTCAAATATATAAAAGTTGCGCAGGTAAGCCAACACGTGACGGATATAGGAATACAAGGTGTATCTCTAACATTATATTGGTTGCTTGTCTAGAGTGCAAGAGTAGACTGGAAATAGAAAACTATCGCGTCCTTTGCCGCCAAATTGTCACCATCTTTACACTTACAACGAAATCGCATTATTCGGTTAGAGGCCCATGCAGTGGTTGACATAATAAATCTACAGGGAAGCGGGAGAGATTCCACTTGGAAGAGTACATTGTACATTGAGTTAAAAAAGCCAATGAATCTTACGTAAAAATTCAGTCACCCATATGAAAGCGAATGGAATGAGAAAACTCACCCTGTTCATTCTCCAAGCCAGATAAACCTGAAGCAGCAGATTACAGATTAGATGAAAATGAACAATAGTAGATAGTTGGAAAATGGTATACCAATGGCTGCCAAACTCACAGACAGCTTTCTTCAAATCATCTTCATCGAGCAGATCCTCCACGGAAAACAATGCATCCAAACCAGAACGTAGCATATCATTCATGTCCGCACGCGTTAAACGATTAGACACAGACGTTGCGGTTGCTGACTGCGATGGAGTCTCTAACTTGATCTCACTGGATGTCGACGCTGAATTGGGATTTTCGGGTTGCTGTTCTGCGGGATCGACGGCGCTGGTTTTATCCCCGTCACCCTCTGGGGCATCATCTTGCGATGGCACTGTATCATCAGACACGGTGGTGGTTAGGGCATGCTTCTTCTTGTCTTGTTTACGTTGCTGTCTGTTGTTGACCACCAAGTCAGTGAGGGCCAGCTTTCGACGAGCGACAAAATTGATGCGCTCTTCTAGACTATGCCTGGTTATAAACCGATAGACAACGACCGGGCGTGATTGGCCGATACGATGTGCTCGAGATAACGCTTGCAGGTCACATTGCGGATTCCAATCGGAATCATACAGGATGACCTGTGAGGTGAGAAAGAGAAGACGGCAGTGGACTTATTGGACAACAACCCGAGAATCAGAAAGCATACGAAGTAAAACACAATGAACACGAGATAAATAAGCTTAACAAAGATTAGCGAACGGTAGCCAGCAAGAAAGCTGATTCAGAAAATTAGACAATAAAACTCCAGTAGTAAATTAATAACGCACATCGATTCACGAGTCTCTTACAATCAAGACGAGGGAAGAATCGCAACAGAGGCGAAATATTAAATATCCGACAAACTCTTGGTACTGGTCAAATAACAAATAAGTGATGACCTCTGTGTACGCAGACACAAACTAGTGTGACAGCTGGCATTCGGCCTTCCCCGCGAAGCAATCCAATCGAAAAAGATACAAGATTACTCAAACACACTAGAGCCAGATCGTCACTAAACATGGTGTGAGACAAATCCATAAATTGAACTACACTCTGAGATACCTGAGTGCTTAGATCCGATTGTAGGAGCCTGAGCCTCACCTTCTCAGCAATTTTTTTCAAGCGGTTTGACAAGTCAATACGGAAAAGAACGTCATGTCAGTTAGACGCTGAACCAAAATAAGTGTCGCAACTAACGCAGTCTGTTTAGCTTTCTGGTTCATGGAATAACCAAGATGGTATGACAACCGTTGTCGAATATCTTGAGACGATCCATTTTGGTGACACATGGAAGCGAGTCTTTCGGAAGTGCGCAAGTAAGAAGCTATTCATATACCTTAAATAGTCCACAGTAACTTATAGCGTTTTATCAAGTAAGAATGACAGAGAAGTCAGTGTCATGTGGAAGAACATTGCTTTAAAAGCATGAAACGAATTACCAACGAGAACAAATTATAACCATTTTCTAGTACACGTACTCTGTGTGTGCCCATATCCAAATGGGGAACTAAATCATCGCAATATTCCAAATACAGCAGTTGGTCGCCAGCAAAAATAAGCATTCCCCAGTGAACGCTGACTTGGGTAAGCATTCCAGCACAAGAGTTAAACGAGCTGAATCAACATCATATACCAAAAAGACGCGTTAACATTGTGACAGATTCCAAGACGCAAGCGACAAATCGCAACTAGCAGTGGCAGCCTGCAAATGTACATCGATCCTGTGCGGACAGGTAGGGAAAAATTCCACAGATTATCACATATTGCGCAAGAGATGTGATACGACGAATTTTTCTATGCGTTTGGAGAACAATAAGTGAAAACAGGAGCGATTAGAGCTCCGGTGACGACTAATTTACCACAATGTACAATTTTACCACGGCAAATAAGACACATTTCGGCACCATAAGCAACTCTAGCAGGCGTTTATATTGCGGTAGACTAGGTCTAGGTAAATTCAAAATATTACTCAGATGACGACAACTTATCTATCCAAGGGCAAAAAACCGTTTTCTTTGGGAACAGTGTGCCTTGTAAAGGGTGAAATGTGGTAAGAAGAGCATCCCGGTGCAGTAGGCTAGGGATGACAGATCAACATTGAGTTCACAAGTGCTCAACCAATTCGTATTTGGGGCTACTAGGAATGGTGTAGGACAAAAACTATTCGATAGAACGCTCAAGCTCTTCTATGTATTATAGAAGCTCAAATGCCCCAGCAGTTCCGATAATCATTGCCTGCAGCGTTACCGAACACAAAAGCAAACAGTTAGAAGAAAGCGGAAGCAAACTCACGGTGTCTGCTGAGGCTAGATTGATGCCTTCGCCACCAGCACGAGTCGACAATAGGAAAATGAATACTTCACAGTTTGGCGCATTGAAGCGATCCACTGTGATTTGCCGCAAAGGTCCTCTGACACGCCCATCAATTCGTTCGAATTCATAGCTGAAGTGATTGATAAATCAGTCAGAACTATCATAAACGCCATCACAAAAATCAGTACACTATCGGTACTTGACTGCCACACAACCTTCATGCGTTTACAAGCTTAAAGTGCATATAAAAGTGAATGAGACACCTCTACACTGCTTGCGATACGGTAGCGTGAATGACTACACAATTACTTCAGCATGTAACGGTTGTTCATCACCTCGAACGAAATAGACGATAGGTTAAACGGAACAAGAAATAAATCCATAAACTAACCCCACATTTGTCAGTGCGATCTCCAGCAGATCCAGCATTGTGGTCATCCTGGAGTAGATCAACACTCGGTGTTTTCGTTCACGCAGTCCCCGTAGCATATCCATCAACACAACCATTTTCCCACTGACTTGGATGAAAGCCCGCGGTTCGTATTCCTGTTCATCTGTCCCGATACGTGGTGCAATGGCGTCTCCAACCGGCAACAAATAAGGATGATCACAAACCTTTTGCAGGTGCACAAGGCTGTTGGAGATACTACCGCATCGCAACTCTTCATAGTTTTTGGTCAATACCAATTTGTATAGCTTTCTGTACGTGAACAGAAGCAAAACACAAAAGGTAAAGGGGGAGATTGGTGGCGAGGGAGGGGGCTGATCGAGTGACCGATAGTATTTACCTTTGTAACACAGACATGTCGACCATGACGGTGAGCTCATATTTCTTCGGCAAATCTTGAATTACATCAACCTTAAGTCGACGCAGCAAATGATTCCTCAGTTGTTTGTGCAAGCTGCTGATCCGTTGGCTCTTTGGCATGTCGGCCCATTGAGAGGTTAGCGTTTTGAAATCCCTGCAAAAAAACAAAAAAACATTGCAAAGTAAGAATAAGTGGTGTAGAGGTAGAACAGAACATATAATGCTCGGAGTAAACTGTGCATGATTAGGAACTCGCTGGTCATGTCTTCTGAACGGATGTGCAATCGTGCAGTACTTCTGTGCCGTGCGGATAACACCGTGCTAAATTGATTGACCAACGGTAATGAGCTGCATGAGAATACACGCTTGAATCCCACTGCCATTTATATTTCTATTTTCTTTCTCATATCTGTCTAGGACTAGGCAACCCTACAGTAACTTAGCCCACGTAAAGTCTTCGACTGTGCGGCACTTAGCCTGGATCAGGCTTGTGCTTTCATACATAAATCTGCTGAACCGATGCTACGGTGCATCGAAAGGTGTGATAAACCACATGTGTATTTCAAAACGCATATTTTGCACAAGCAATTAAAAAACCGATGTCTTCGAAAAACGGAAGTCTCACTTCAAAGTTTTGGAGTGCTCACATTCTATTCGCTGCATGTTTCGAAAAATTTACCTTTAGATACCGAATCACGTTTAAAGTGCATTCAGGAGTTCAGGATTGTTGTTGACCTTTCCCGGTCGATGTTAACCATGGATGTACATCACAAGCGCATAACGATTTCATATCCGACTGCGTTTCAAACGACTAAAGCCAGATTCGGTAGGAATAATCTCTTCCACAGCGCTCAGTGATAGGTAGTACTCGGTCTATGGATGTCAGGTGCAAGCTGACGGCGTGATTTACGACAAGCAGCTGAGAGTAATATGTGCTCTTCCCCGGCTTGCAAATGACGCTTTACACAGTCCCTCCAAAGTGAGCTGTCAAGAGCAAGTTCTTCCCAACTGATTGGGTCCATGTCAAGAGTTTTCATATCTTTTTGCAAAAGTCTTCGTGCCAAGTGCCCAATGGTCGACTTCCTGATGTCAACTCACCATAAAGTAGATCTTTTGGAACACGACAATTTTCATTCTGTACACATGACCCAGCCGGATAGAATATAAACGAATGTAACCGAGACAAAAAGTTTGATAGTAACAGCGGGTGACAAGAAAACGTATACACAAAGTTTGTAGATTGTTCAACTCACGCGATCGATTTGGGTTCAACAAAGTATAGCAAATGAAACAATTCTTCCAAGTTGTTTTGCAAAGGAGTTCCGGTTAATAACATTTTGAACGCAGCCCGGTACTGACTCGCTTCCCTGAAAAGCTGAAAAACACAAACCTTTCACTCATAGGCTGCTTTAATGACGAGAAAATAAAAACAAGTACACAACATAAGCGCTGAAGAAAATCCGACAGCAGATAACGCACCCTGGATTGTTTGTTTTTCAGGCGATGCGCCTCATCGATGATCAGAGCACTCCAATCGAAACTTCGTAAAATAGACCGCTCCAGACAAGCCATCTCGTGACTGGTAATCAGCACGTGGAACGCAGCAACGCCACCGGAGTTGGGAATACGAAATTCATAGGTTCTGGAACGCAAACAGAAACAATGAACAATCTCAGGAAAGGAGTGGATTATTCGTAGGTCGAGGTGTAGGCACCTCTTCCCAGTTTGTTTGTGCTAACTCTTCTATAGAAGTCGTAGCAATTTAAGTCCCACCCTTCCCCATCTTTTAGGATTTTACTTTTTCATGGTTGTATGGCAGTTAAGCATTCGGTACGTGCTACCGGTGTAATGCTGTCTTTGATGATGATGAAGTAGCAAGTAAACAGTGTTGCCCAGCGCCATCAGCAGAACCGTGTTGTTGGCCGCCTTTAGTTGAAGTCGACCATGGACACAAGTCTCGAGCATATGTTGTTTCGTCATTCACATTTCTTTGTGTACCTGACAGACCGACACGACAGTAACAATGTGACCTATAGTATGCGAGTGATTAGCAACGTTTGTGATGCATGTATGACCTAGACGGGAAAAGTACTACAAAATTGACAATACACTGAGAGACCGAACGTTGAGCATTAACAAAATGGATGATTCACTGGAAGTTGCGAGAAAATTTGATTTTTTACTAAATAGCACATCTCTTAACAGAATCAAGCACAGGTATTGATACACCAGATTCTACGGGAACGGTGCCAGACTCGTATAAATCTGGGCCGAAACAATGCATAGAGGAACGGACGAATAAGAGTTGGAGAAGCAAAGACAGGTTAAAAGATTAGGCAAACACAGTGACCGCGTGTTAGAACGTGTAGGGTCGGTGGATGATCTCCCACAAGCCTCGCCCTTGGGGCATTATTGTGTCACGTTTGTTGGGAAGTGGGAGATCCAATATTTTTAGTATATAGCATAACAACTGTTACTCTGATGCACGGATGGTGTAAAATAGAGCGATGATTCAGCCTACAATCCAACGCATCGTTCATAAACAACAAGCAAGAGCACACAACGCAAAGTGCTGATTCAGAGATTCTCTCATCTGGGCGAATCACGAATGATTTAGTCCAAAGGTCAATGACTGATTGACCAATGGAAAGGTCCGACGTAAGACAAAAATGGTACAAAACAGGTAAATGATTGTCGGAGTATCTCGAATCGTCTCTACCGGCGTAAAAATGTCCAAACAACAACAACAGAACATTAATTGAATTTGATGGTTAATGGATATGTTGTTTGTGACATATTTTGTAGCTTAAAATGATAGGTGCCCTTCTTCTTAATCTTGGTGTCCTTCCATTCAGTGCACTAAAAGCTGCACTTTTGACATTCGCGAGACGTTACACGAGTATGTGATCTTGCTCTTGGTCGGTATTTACTCCACTCAGCTAATGAAGCATGCGTTAGGGGGAGAACAGCAGGGTATCTAGTTAAACATGGGATGTAACGGCAAGGTTTGAGGTATGATTCATTTGAGAACACAAACAAACGTACTATATGTGTCAATCCATGAGCTGCTGTGTGCCAACGATGCAGCCATCATTGACCACACAAGAGCAGTTTCAGTCACTAATAGACTACCTTTCGTCTGCATGCAAACACTTCGGTACAATCAGCACGAAGTAAACTAAGATTAGGCGGTACCGGACTATATCACCCCCTGTCATCGATTCTGAAAACTGTCGGCATCGACCACTACAGCATTTCAGATATCTCGGTGCGAAAATTTAATGCTATTCATTTACGGAGCATCCGTCGCATTTTGAAAATATCGCGAATGGACAAAGTAACAAATGCAGATGTGCTTTCCAAAAACTGGTTTACAGAGAATATTTTTTCTGCTAGGTCATGTGCGAAAAATGAGAAAAGGTCGATTCAAAAAATCTACAGAGTTAAAATCAGGAGACCCAAACATGGGCATGTCAAACTTGCAGTCCAACCGTTTGTAAAAGAGACATCAAAGCTCCGGACGTCGACCAAACAAGTTGACAGCAGTTTGCGCTTATCCGCTCTCTTTCGAAGCACAGTCTGAGGTGTTATCGTCAAGCTGCATGAAGATTAAACTTAGAGCCTTTAGATACCGGTGATCGACCTAGTATTGCATGTTGATGTGAACGCTGGGGAGAATGTCGTTCATCCCGAGCCGGGTTGTATCGTGATGTGAAGCATGAAATCCTCACCCAAAGGTAAGGATGTCAACTTCCACCGAGCAAATATTTGGACATAGACATTATTGGTACCGTAGGTGACATTGCCGCGCTATGTACCAGGTTCAGAAAGCACTTCTATATTTTTACTCTACCAATGCATTATGTGGAAAAAGAGCGATAGGTACTGAGTAGATTGAAAGCATTTTTTTCGTGCTTCGTATGAATGTTCCAAGTTTCGCTGTCATACAGTAAGGCGTTTATTACGCACGCGCTGTATACAATCATATTTTCCTTCACGATAGTGTCCGGTTGTCCCAGACACGTAGCTGAAACGAGATTCCACTATTATTAAATTTTGCAAAGAGCGACGATAACGGAGATGATCGTCAATGTTGCCACAGAATTGATTCCAAACCGCTTCGTTATTGTAAGCATCCGTCTCAGTGAGTGGAGAAAACCCAATCGCATGAACAAACGAAAACTGGGGAAAAAATGCAAAGAAATTTGAGTGCAATCGGTTAGGACAGGTTTTGGGTAACGTTTCACTTCTGGCACAGAAGCTTCGTCAGATTAAGGGTGAAAGTCAGGACAGGGAACATGTCTAAGTCATGTCCCGACTATCAACCTTCGTCTGATGATGCTTCGGTGTCAGAAGTGAAACGTTACCCAAAACCTGCCCTAACCGAGTGACTGGCGCCTGAAAACCAGTTTGCTTCGGGCAGATGTAGCTCGTTAGCCTGGGAGGGCATTTCATCTAAGGGAAGGAAAACCCTGATTTTAAACCTCCGCTGCCTTGTGGGATACCCGATCGCGGGAAAAGCTTCGGGAGAAAACCCCGAGGAAAAACCTGGAACAGAGTCTGGTAGACCACCTCTCTCTGGCAACTCCCTGCTGCATTGCAGGTCGCACTTGGTTGTGCAAAGGCTAGAGAAGCTGACTCGAACAAACGCTGAGTGGTGCTGGGGACGCCGCTTTGTACCCAAATTCCCAAGAATCTTCTTTGAAGCCGACTCATCCTCCAGGAGGAGAGAGTCGCACAAAAGTAAAGTAAGTAACCGATTGCACTCAAATTTCTTTGCATTGTGAATACACGATCGGTCCTAAACATATTCCAATCGATTACTGGGGAAAGAAAATTCACCTGCAGAAATATTGCATGATTTTTCGAAAAATCAGCTGATGGCACACATGATGCGTTACGAAGGCTTATCGAGTATACAATAATTACCAGTTTGAGGACCGACCGGGAAAGTTGGTGGAGTTTTAGAGCTACGGCGATTTTAGAGAAGTGCTCAGGCTCATCACAATGATGAGTAACAGATGGCTGGGCGTGATAGTAATGATGACGTAAAGACATTACTCACATACGTGTGAAATGAGATAAACACGGAAGTTCACATTATTTTAAGATAAAGCTACGATATCAATGAGAAAAGTTCAACTTACTGCATGACTGTTCGCGTAGTCTTGTCACCAGAATACACGAGCACGTGAAAATCCGGAGCCCAAAGCCGAAACTCTCGTTCCCAGTTTAGTAAGGTGGAAACGGGTGCGATGATCAAAAACGGGCCATAATCATTACGCTGAAGGAAGTAAAAGCGCTTAAATGAATGAATGTAGCGGGAAAACCATGAAAACAGCCAAACAGACAACGGATTGCTGGTTGCAAGGAACTAAAAACTAAAGATGACGACTTGTTAATTAGAAAAAAATAATGTTTTCAGCAACGGATACATTGGACATACAACAGCGAAAAACGTCGCTGAAAATTGAACAGACAACCACACAATGAATTTATTTACGGCGAGAACAATGCAGTAATCATTAACATTACCCGAAAATTGCTTGAAACGATTATTTGAAATTTATGTTCTGATCACATTTTGCTTTACAGAACAAACCCGAACGCGACACGATGCTTTCTGAACCTGTCACACACCGAACAACACAACAGAACCAGAGACAAAGGGTAGCGTATACTAAGACAGATCGCTTGAAAGCTATTTGAGATATGTAAAAATTGTAAGGCCCGTTGTGAGCTATTCAAGTGCATCTCAACAGTCTTTGATCATGTGTAATTTAAGACGAAAAGAGCTCATTTAAAGCAGACACTGAGGACGGTGTAAGCGCTTTGAGAAATTGGGATCGAAATAAACACCAGAGTTATCAATCGGAGTAGTGAGTAATTGACCGCGAAGGTTTCGCGTTGAGCTTTTCTCCTAAAGAAAGAGTGACACACCAGAATGACGGATTCGTTTTCCTACAACAAAATGGTCTGATGGCATCAGCTCTATTCCAAAAAAAATTGGCTACCAGCGAGAGCACTTCAAATGGAATGCATACGCCAAGACCGAGAACTATTTTCTGTCGGTCAGGGCTATGCCCAATGAACCGCTGATATTACCGGCAATTAACTAATCGGACGATCAAGAAAGTATAACATACTGCACAGAAACGTTGGAATTATAGGTAGCCTCCTAATAGGCTTTCCAATTCGGGTATCTATATAAACAACTGAAGCTTGAAAATCAAGCGAAACAGAGACAGTTCGTGATTAACCAAACTCACCTCTTTCCATAAGGAGTACAGTAGTGCAATGACTTGCACGGTTTTCCCCAGACCCATCTCATCGGCGAGAATAGTATTCACGTGATTGTGGTAGGCATGCCACAACCATCGGACACCATCTAGTTGATAGGGATAAAGCTTGATATGGTGCTCCGGGGAGAGATAATCCGGTTGCGTGTCAACCCATTTTTTCTACAAAAACAAAAACGATGATATTGCGGATAACGTGATGCGATTCCATAAAACAGGAAAACGGATCACCGATTTCCTCCGTCTCGTTCATGAAGTAATAAGGCGGTTTTGTTGATAACAGAAACGAGAGAGATTGTGATTTCAGGTATCCGCAGGTAATAAGGTAGCGTGCTACGCAGTTAACACCGTGCTAAATTGATTGGCCACCGGTAGTGAGGTGCATACGAGTACACGCTGGAGTCTCACTGATATTGATATTTTCATTTCCCTTAACTGTCTAGGCCTGGGCAACCTGACATTGTCTTAGCCCACGTGCAATCTCTGACTGTGCGGCACTTTGCCTGAATCAGGCTTGTGGTTTAATACATACAATCAGGTAGCGCACCAGTAAATCTTTCGAAATTGTAACACTGTGTTATGGCATAATGCCGCTAACAATTAGCAACAAAAGAAATGCGCAATGCAGTTAACGTGAGCGTGCAATAACATAATGTCGTATGAGAAAGAAATGTGACAGAAGAAATCGTGCGCATTTATATAGGTAAACCCCAATAAAAAAGCTGTAGAGAAATAGAAACCGAAGACCTTAGTCGATGACAATTCCTTGGTTCCATAACCCTTTTCGCTCTTCTCATTGTAATAGTTTAGCGTCTCGGTATTTGTACAGCGGTTTTCACGTAGGTCTTTCAATTGAGAGGTTTTCAGTTTAAACCGGTATAATTTATTGAAGAAGTGTGTATGAAAATCACAAGTATTTCTGTAGTTTCAAGCACAACAACATCCGCGTTCCAATTCATAGATCGAGAAGAGTGCCAGGCGCGCTTTTAAATTGCATGATTGAACATGGCAGGATAAAGTTTCATAATACCGACAACAATAAACGATATCAGTATTGTTCTCTATAGCGACTTAGAAAGATAACGCAGAACGGAGGCAATGAAAGTCGATAATGAAATGTAGCGAAGCAATATAGTATCATTCAAACTAAATCCCAAAGTTCCGATTACCATGCAAAATGAAAAAAGTGAACGTCGGAAAGCTTACCTTCCAATCACCGAAATTAGCAGGTGGTCGCTTTCCAATCGTGTCATGACTTCCATATGCATCGCACAGCATTTGAGCGATTCGTGAAGAATAGGCATCGGCTAATTGAATCAAATGACGCCGAACAACTTTCGGCAAGAGCCTACGCCCAGCTTCATCTTTTAAAACACACTGATTGGTGTTTGCGTGAAAACAAACGTCATCCAGCATGTCTGAATCCTTTTCAACTGTTTCCCAAGTAGCTTGGCTATGTGGAACATGAAGCCATTTGACCAGAACCTCATGATATTCGGCACAGTTGGACGATTCCAGCAAACTGTCATTGGAAGCGTCATCAGAAGTGGAATCGGTCTGAGAGACATTTATTTCACCCCCGAGGGCTAGAATGCGTTCTGGGATCAGAAGGTGGGCTTGTACTCCCCATTTTAAAAGATAACGTCGACGGGAACCAAAATTTCCGGGTTTAGACGATATCCACCTGAGGAAGAGAGAAGATGGGGTAATATCAACAGACGCATAGAAAAATATACACCATCAGGATTTTAACAAACATTTCAAAAATGGCTAAAATAAAATTGAAGATATGGAAGACAAGCAAATACGATACTATTCAAGATTGCACAACATGTATGGTAGTGTTTGTTGTGGTTCGGATAACCGACACTTACGTTTCCAAACTGGTTGCTCTGTTTAGGCCTGGGCAACCTGACAGTATCTTAGCCCACGTGCAGTCTCTGACTGTGCGGCATTTGGCCTGGATCAGGCTTGTGCTTTCATAATGGTTGCTCTTATCAGTTAACACAGCAAGATTAGGTTTAGTGAGCCTCGAACGTTAAACAAAACCACGGTGTCCGAAAAAAAGAATCACGTAGCCATTATGGGTCAAGTGCGGAAACGCTTATACATGACCCGTTTTATTGTTGTACACACCGCTTCAAGTGTTCAGAATTGCTGTTCATGAAACAGGATATGATTTCATACAAAGCAATATCCGCAATGAAAAAACAGACACAAAAAAGTTTGAACAGACCAAAAACTTACACGTAACTAATAAACCGACGGTGTTTGCAAAGTCACACTTGCCACAAACATCTATGCAGTGTGCAATCAATCAGCAATAAGGCCCTCGAACTTATCGCAAAGCGCCAATAATAGACCGAAAAAGCATGTGACCCAATCGAATATTTCGTCCAAACAAGAGTACTCGGTATAAATTTTAAATAAAAAGAGGAGACTCAAAATGACACACTCAAATTGAAAGAGAGCAGCAGCTTTTGCAACCTAAACCAGCAGGCAGGAGTTGATGCACACCTAGAGAGAGACCACAGAGAAACAACGGATACACTCATAAATACAAGCAATATCGACATGGTGTAATAGAGCAAAACATACTTTGAAACATTTTCTTTATTATCTGCACTCCAGTTGTTCAACACGTCTTCATTATCGGAACTTTCTTCACTCGAATGCGAGACGGTAAACGATTTGATGCCGCAATTTACCGGTTGCGACGACGGCTCATTTTCGAAGGGAGCACTCTGCGAGATCTCAGTTTCTGGAGGTAAATTCGATCCTTCCAAGGACGCGGGACCCACGGATTCATGATTCGCGGAAGGATCGGCTGGCGGTTTTATGTCCGATTCTGGTAAAATCTGATCCAACTCCGGTACATCATCCAACTGCACGTTACGCAAATAATTCCGCACTAGGCTAGGGTGCATAGCAAGAAGGAATGCGCCGGGTACCCAGGCACAATGCCAGTAGGACTGATCATGGAACTTTACGAAATATTCCAGTGCAACCATCTTTTGTTGCAGACGTGGGTAAGATTTTTGCGCATCGATGACTAAAACAAAACAAATAATAATCATGCAGAGAAAGTTATTGTTATAACCTAAGATGCCAAATGTATACGTGAAATTTGGTTTCGAACACATTGATTGAGAGTTGCTCGTTCGGTGAGATATGGTTTGCCTTCAAAACTGAGAACTGCTACAAAACAAAGCTACATTTGAATATCATTGTTAATCAGATCAGTAAGCCAATCAATGGAAATGACCAACGTGTGGAGTGCTCACATCCCTTGAAAACTGCTACCTTGAAGGCGAATTTGGTGAAATGTGTTAGTTATTAACAAAAGTGCGCAAACGTGCAGTACTCTTTGTCCAGACTTTTTGTCTTTAATACGCGCATTCTCAAAACAGTAATCGAATGGCTTTCGAATGACAACGGGAAAGATCAATGACCATGCATATTTAGATAATCCATGGGGCTGAATTTTTGATCCAACTCAAACAAGGTCAACCAGAAGCTAGTAAGATAGTAAAAAAAAAGTATTTCGGCCCCAGTACAGTATGTGAGAAACACTACCTGGCTTCGGGCTTGTGACGCATAGACAGTCACAGTTATTGTTCCAATGAATGGCAGTACCTAGCTTACGCCTAGCGATGCAGGCAGAAGTTACTTCAGAAAGATGAATGTACGCCGGAACTGTGTGACCGAGAGCAGACAAATTCAAGGCCATTATTGCTTTCTACAGATTCTACCTCTGGCTGGGCAGAGGTAGTCTACACGCCATACATCAAATTGTGTGCAACTGAGTCTGGCTCTGCTTTTAGGATATCACATTGTACGTTATGTGCCCACACAATGAAAATTTCGAAAATGGAAAATATTAGAATACAAGTAAACTTACTGAATTTTGTCAACTTTCGCTGGGCCAAAACGCGATGAGCAATGATACGTTCAACTGATGGTTGCTGTTTTGCGTCAAGAAAAAAAAACAAATGACTCCACAGTCTGTACATGCATAAGAAAAGTAAGTTATACTGACCATAATGAGTCGGATGAATCTATTGGTTGAGACGACGAGAGAAGACCGGTAAGGCAGCAATGTAGCAATAGTAGTAATAACACTAAATTATTCGTGAGAAAGGATTAATCCAAGTGAGAGATAGGCAAACGACTTTAATCTGTGGCGAATGGTTCACAATAACTAGAAGGAATCGTGATTTGCCTTCAGCCGACAGTGGCGATTGAGTTTAAGCGGTACCATTGGAAAAATTCATAAGGACATTCAGTATTGTATGTTGTTCACACTAATTAGAGTTAGTTTTTCAAATTCTTCAGTTCGATTAATTTATGTAACATCCATGGATGCAACTCAACGCGTTGGTTGAGTCGTCAGACAAAGATAAGCTTAACCCAGTGTAGTGTAGTATGTACAAGCATGATTTCCGAAATAGATCAAATAGGTGAATATGCAAATGATATCAGCAATTTGAAAATAAAAACCGAAATAATAAAAACCTTATGCTGACCAGGAATAATACTGTTATCGCCGCTGACATGGTAAGCTACATAAAAGTGGTGGATGGATTGCATAAAGCATGTAATTCTGTGAAAATTATGAAATAAATCGTGTTTGAAGACAGACAAAGAGCTATGCAGTCATAGACTGCGCACAGGCTAAAGTATTGCCTAGGTCTAGAAAGATATGAGATAAAAATGTCAGTGAGACTACGTAGTTTTCGCGTGTAGCCCAGTGGCAAATCTATTTTTGAAATACGGAGAGTCGAATCCGCAAGTTTAATCTAAGTTGTCTCGTGTTGAGAAATGAAAGGCAGAGGACTTTAAGCACCAAGTAAAACTGAAGCTCCATTTAGAGCGGTTGTAAACGTAACGGAAAATGACAAAAAAGACCAATGCGAATGTAAACGTATTTACCATCACAGAGCACCAGCTATGATGATGGAATCAAAGAACAGGAACCGCGGGATGACAATTCATTCAAGAAAATATTTATTATCTGAATTGAATGCTTTAAAGTGAAAACAATCTAACCCTACCATTAAAAAGCATCTCAAATTTAGCCAGTAAGTTTAACAAGTGATTGACAAATGGCAGTGGGTGAACGATACGTCATAAGATGCATTTTACATCAAATGACGAGCTTGCATCTTTGTGCGCACGTAATGCATATGGCGCAAAGTTGACATTAGATAACGCATGCACGAAGAATGTTGACTTACAAGAGAAACATTAATAAAAGGACGAATAATAGACCACAAAATAAATTAAGATAAAAGTTACGAAATGATTCACACTTACACCAGAGATTGTAATGTAATCTGAACCAGTGTTCCAGTGTTGTGCCGGCCCATAGGCTTGCAGAGTGTTCTCGTCATTCAACAGTTGATCCAGTTCCTCTTCATTTTGAAACGAATCCTTAGGTTTTATAATCCGCCTTGGTCGTAAACTTTTGCGCCTAGAATTTTCACGCACAAAGTTTTCATCAACAACACTTTCGGCAAGTTCTTCAGACGACAATGGAACTGATTCACCAGGGCATTCTTCGTTCGAAACAAATCCCTCTGATTCACGGTGAACATTCAACTTTTGTGGTCTGGACCTCTTCCGCAAATGTCTGGAATTAGCATGTTGTTTTGCCTTAATCACATTTTCCTGACGCTCCGGGTTAGAGTCACTTAATTGAGATTCAGAATTTGCAATCTCTGCAGTAATTGTTTCAACAGTATGGCTTGAATCGCATGCCATAGGCTGGTTGCAATCTGGAGTATTATTATTATAAGTGCAAGGTTCTGGTATGGGATTCACATTCGGAGTCGACACATCATTACAAATAAAACTTGGCGTGGAAACCGGGTTTTCTAGATGCAAATCGATAGGCGTAGGTTGAGTAATATCAGAATCAGGTTGGACACTTTGATCAGGAATCGTGGTCTCCAACGTTGCGGTGAATACTACTTCGGATACATCAGTACTCTGGTCGTCAGTGGACATGATTTTTTCTCAAGATTGAGAGCGACCACAAAAAGGGTCAAATAGATCAATGAGTAAAATTTATACCGAACGCTGAAATAAATAAGAGGATTGACACTCGATAAATATTAGTTGTTGAGGGTTCGCACAGAAGGTTTACTGCGAAGCGCAAATCAGAAGAAGGAAATTACCGAGCTATATGTAGTGTTTTTGAATTTAAATGTACCCGATGATTAAGAAAACATCATATTTGTAGAATTATTAAATGTTAGCGTCCTTCGGTCGATCTCGACCATGGGCATACATCACAAGCGCATGAATTTTTTCATGTTCCACGGCTTTTCGAATGACTAAACTGCCCGATTCTGGTTGAACAACCTCTCCCGCACCGATCGCAAAAAGGCATCACTCGGTCGATCGGCGTCAGGTGTACGCCGGCGGCGTGATCTGCGTTTAGCAGCCAAGAGTTGTATCTGCTACTCCACAACATACAGACGATGTTTACACAATGCCTCCAATGTGAGCGGTAAAAAGCAAGTTCTTCCCATCTCGTGGGGTCAATGTCAAAAGCTCTCATATCTATTTTGCAAACGTCTTTGTACCGCAAGTGCTGTCTGTCCAATACCGACTTCCTGATTTTAACTCAACATGGAGTAGATCGTTTGGAATACGACCATTTTCCATTCTGTAGATGGGAACAAGCCACGTAGGCGGCGCTGCCCTAGTAGGGGGAAAATGCTTTGTAGACCAGCTTTTGAAAGCACTTCAGCGTTAGTCACTCTGTCCATCCACGATATGTTCAAGACACGAAGGATGCTTCGTAGGCTTCGGGGCAAAATAACAGCTACTCTGCCAATCCGCTTATCAATATCCGTGTCTAGCGAGATGTTATCAGCAATAGTTGAACCACGATATGTGAAATGATGTACTGGTTCAAGCTGGCAGTTTCCAACAGTGATGATTGGAAGTAATACAATCCCTTGACAAATGACTTTGATTTTGCTCATGTTGATTGTTAGCTCAAAGTCTTTGCATGCCGACGAAAATCAGTACATTAGCGACCGGAGGTGTTTAGGGGGTGAGCTATAATGGCTGCATCGTCGGCAAAAATCAGGTCACGGATTAGAACATCCCGTACCTTGTTTTGTGCTCTCAACCGTTTCAGGTTGAAAAGCTTGCCATCAGTTCGCGAGACATTTCTTGAAGTTTTCTCAGGCAGATATCATGTCAACGGTTGATCTTCCCCTGCGGAAGCCAGTTTGAGATTCAAAGTAATGGTATGAAAGAAAAAGCATGATGCAGGCCGCACAGTCAGAGACTGCGCGTGGGCTAAGATACTGTCAGGTTGCCCCAGGCTAGACTAGATATGAGAAGAAATGAACGGAATGGCAATAGACTCGAGCTTATTTCATTATGCAGCTCAATACTCTGGCCAGCAAGTTACACGGTGTTAGCCGCAAGCACAAAGTGTGCAGATTTTATTATTATATTATATTGACAATCTGATACAGATATATGCCGTTCAACATTAGCAAGAGAATGTACAAAGCGAGAAGGGGGGTACAAAGCGTTGTCATCGGCATCGTTGAACGTAGGCATGATACTACCCGGTTGCCTACACCGAAGTAGGGGAGATTTCGTTTAGGGGGTCCCACCCCGAGCCTTTACCCACAAGGCAGTTGAGCGAGAGAGGTTCGCACCTATCGGTGGCCGGTGACCGACGAAGCGGTTCATACGCCCTTTTCTGGGAATTTCCAGTTCGGAGCCCGATAACCCCGTTGATAGGTTGGTGACTTCAGTTTTTGCCTGTGCACCATACAATGTACTTGGATAGGACAAGGGGCAGTGACTTTTGGAGCGGCGAGTCACATCCGCCGCGTCGTGATGTCATCATTGGATTTTTGTGGCTTTTTATAGGGAGAACGCTTGCAAGGCGAAAACCCACCACACCCTCAGACACCACCGCCGAACCTTTCGCTGAGCTCGGAGAACCGAGCCCACCCAGCTGGCACCACGTGGAGTATTTCGGCAAGCCAGCCAGCTGCGGGATTGCACATCCAAGTGGAGTTGTTTTGTTGAACTCGTTTGTGAAGGCTTGTGCAAATCGCACAACTAGATTAGGTTGGCCCATACGAGTGACGCCCATCCTTGGTTGGTGGGATTATTAATAATTATTAATTAAGGTGTTTAGTATTGTAGTGACTAAGGAGTGTATTCCTGTCTTAATAGCATGCATCAACTGGTCCCAGTATCATACATGGAAAGACTAGTATTCATGAAGCTCATTGGGGGTACTAAACGAATTTCAATAGCATCGATGTTTTTGGTTACCATCCTCCTGCTGAGGTAGCATAGAGTAAACCTTCACGCTAGATCAGTAAAATTAAGTGACCCCATTCCCAAAACAAACTGCTGTCTATTTAAAGCATCGCGAAATTGTTTAAAAACTATGGAGGAAGAGAGATTCTGTGAGATAGGTTTCTATATTGGAAGCATCCAGCGGAAGAATATGCACGCCTGTCACACGCTTCCGAACTCAATCGGTTTTCGGCAAACGTTTACTTATCAGTATCAGTATCACGGTGTGATAGTCGACCAAGTCGAAACGAGTGCCTAGCTTGTTTCTGAGGTGTGCTTGAAAACACTCGCCACTACCAGGATTGATTTGTAGGTAGCACAGGCGTGTGTACCTGTGAATGGAAGAGGTCTCATCACTGATAGCCGACAGTTAATGCATGGTGCATGTCCAATCGAATGAAAAGACGACGGGCAGCAGTTAATTTCGACAAAAACGAAAGAAAAATTGAAAAGAAACGCTTTTTGTGTTTCAAAACGATTTTCCCATAGTTTTGTTGTTTTTGACAATAAATATGAGGGATTTAGTCTTAAGTGTAATGTCCGGAAAGAGTTCAGTTCAGTTAGCACAGGACGATATGTGGCAGAGTCGCCAATCGAGCGTCCAGAATATTTCCGGTGGTAAGCCAAAAGAGCGTCCACCACTTCGTTTCTTACGCCGAATTCCTTGACGAGGAGGTACCCCTGTTACGGGTAGTTACGGACTACAAGGCGTTTCAAGAAATTGTCACTGCTAACAATTTCAACTTCATGTTAAATGGCGATCCTGAGCTCACCTGGTCCAGATTTGTCTCCCAGTGGCACTGTCTCCTGCAACAATCATCCACTTCCAAAACAGACAAACGACGTATCCTACGTACTTTCATTCGTAGTAGAACTCGTAAGTGGATTTGCTGCAGAAACGCTGCTTGGAGTAAGTTCCGATCGGAAGAGTGTGCGCGAAATTGGGAAGCATATCGACAATTACGCAACCACTGTACGTCTCTAGTGCGTCAAGATAAGCTGCATTACCATAACAAGTTAACTGCACGGTTTCTGAACAACCGAAAACTGCTATACCGTCATATAAATGACAAAAGAAAAGTGAAAACTGGAATCCTCCCACTGAAAATTGAAGGCGGCTCCACATCGACTTCTATGGAAGCCGCAAATACACGGAAGGATCACTACATGCCGGTATTCCAGAATTGCCAACCATCTTCGTTGAATATCACCCCACCCCCACCTAGACTCTCTACTATTCTGTTCACCGCTGAACGTGTATATGAAAAGATCATGCAGCTCCGTGAAAATTCATCACCTGGAGTAGACCGGATTACACCGAAAGCATTGCGTGCGGTTGCTGTGCAACTTTGTGAACCACTTTCCATGTACTTCCAACGTCTGTTCGATATCTCCCATGTTCCCTAAGATTAGAAACAGGGGATCATAACCCCGATATATAAAGGTGGAAACCGCAGTGATCCTGCAAATTACCGCCCAGTCACTCTGCTCCCCGTGCTTTCTAAAGTCATGGAATCGATCGTGTCCGACGAGTTGATGACTTTTATGGAGAACGAAAACGCTGTCGCTGTCGAACAACATGGGTTTCGTTGCGGACACTCCTGTACGACAAACCTGCTTTTGGCCCGGGACAGCTGGACCAAAGCTGTCGACGCAGGCTACGGTGTTGATGCAATCTACCTGGATTTCTCCAAAGCTTTTGATAGCGTAAAACACGCTATTTTACTACAAAAGCTTGCTCTTCTTGGAATCGGTAATCCACTTTTGTCTTGGATAGCCGAATTTCTCCGCACCAGAACACTCCACGTTCGCGTCAGACAATCACTTTCTGATTGTTTTTCAATACAATGCGGATTACCCCAAGGTTCTGTACTCGGTCCGCGCTTGTTCTTGATGTTCATCAACGACATTGGTGCATGTGTGAACTCACCGTTTTTAATGTTCGCAGATGATCTCAAACTCTGGCGAATCCTCTCTTCCCCAAATGACTGTGACGAATTGCAGATGGACCTCAACTCACTCAATAGTTGGGCAATTATGAACCAGCTACCTTTCAATCCACGAAAATGCCGATCTCTCCGCATTTGCCACCCCGGTGAACCTAGGTATCAACTAGGGGGCACCGAAGTTTCGGTAAGTATGCAAGAGAAAGACCTCGGTATACTGGTTAAAAGTGACCTCGGGTGCTCTGCTCACTGTTCATACGCTTCCTTAGTCGCGAATCGAAACGTAGGCCTTCTAAAACGAGTCTTTGGTTCTTTCAACCGCAGCCTTTCCCCCTCACTTCTTCACGCGTACGTCAGACCTCACCTAGAATATGCCGTGTCCGTCTGGTCCCCGTGGTTAAAGCGCGATATTCACGTCCTGGAACAAGCTCAACGGAGATTCACCAAAATCGTCAAAGGGCTTAGTTCGATGAACTATAAAGATCGCTTGAAGGCACTTAATTTGTTCCCCATGAGTTACCGCCGCATTCGAGGGGATCTGATTTTAGTTTTCCTGATTCTCAAGAATGCCAAACACCCGTGCTTCAGACTG
>JACCGJ010021692.1:0-13852 GCA_013407085.1 Atriophallophorus winterbourni | reverse complement strand
AGAGACGAGAACTTCCGTTCGCATTGCACCATCCGTCTACACAAATACGAGTCCGAAACGCGAAGAGTCCAGCGGATACGCATAGCTGATGAGAGGCAAAAACCTCGAAACCGGTCCTGTGCTTCCGGTGACATTTTAGCGTTTCGGAATGGTATTCTACTTCGAACTATCCCGGGGTTGTAATAACCCTCGCAGCAATACGCCGTTGGATCAGTTGGGGCTTAGTTTAGTCCCTTCAGCTACTTATAAAGTAGCGAGTAGACGAGAACTTCAGTTCTTATTACGCCATCCGTCTACACAAATACTAGTTCGAAACGCGGAGAGTCCAGCGGATACGCATAGCTGATGAGAGGCAACAACCTCGAAACCGGTCCTGTGCTTCCGGTGAGATTTTAGCGTTTCGGAATGGTATTCTACTTTGAACTATCCGGGGGTTTTAATAACCCTCGCGGCAATACGCCGTTGGATCAGTTGGGACTTAGTTCAGTCCCTTCAGCTACTTATAAAGTAGCGAGTAGACGCGAACTTCAGTTCACATTGCACAATCCGTCTACACAAATACTGGTTCGAAACGCGAAGAGTCCAGCGGATACGCATAGCTGATGAGAGGCAAAAACCTCGAAACCGGTCCTGTGCTTCCGGTGAGAGTTTAGCGTTTCGGAATGGTATTCTACTTCGAACTATCCTGGGGTTGTAATAACCCTCGCGGCAGTACGCCGTTCGATCTGTTGGGGATTAGTTTAGTCCATTCAGCTTCTTATAAAGTAGCATGTAGACGAGAACTTCGATTCGCATTGCACCATCCGTCTACACAAATACTAGTTCGAAACGCGAAGAGTCCAGCGGATACGCATAGCTGATGAGAGGCAAAAACCTCGAAACCGGTCCTGTGCTTCCGGTGAGATTTTAGCGTTTCGGAATGGTATTCTACTTCGAACTATCCTGGGATTGTAATAACCCTCGCGGCAATACGCCGTTCGATCAGTTGGGGCTTAGTTTAGTCCATTCAGCAACTTATAAAGTAGCGAGTAGACGAGAACGTCGATTTTCATTGCACCATCCGTCTACACAAATACTAGTTCGAAACGCGAAGAGTCCAGCGGATACGCATAGCTGATGAGAGGCAAAAACATCGAAACCGGTCCTGTGCTTCCTGTGAGATTTTAGCGTTTCGGAATGGTATTCTACTTCGAACTATTGCTAGCCCTTCTTTTTCTATTTGGCTGTAGTTCTCTTCTGGTGTGGTTAATGAGCGAGATGCATGTGCACAGCCTTTTGTGTAACGTCAGGCATTTTGTGTAGTAAGACTGCGCCAATTCCGTACTCTCAACCGTCGGCCGCCACTATCATGGGTAGTCTGGGGTCATAATGCGTTAGCAGAAGAACAGATTTTAGGACTTGCCTCATTCGTTCAAATGACCGTTGACATTCTTTCGACCACTCCCACTTAGCTGTCTGCGTGAGTAGATTAGTGAGTGGCGCTCGTAATTCATACATCTTGGGTACAAAGTTGTGATAGTATTTAACCAAACCCAAAAAGGACTGTAGGTTTGCTTTATTGGAAGGTGCCGGCATTTTTCTATGGAAGCGATCTTCGACGGATCTGGCCTTCTGCCCATACTATCTATGACCGTTCCCAAATATGTAATTTCAGGCATTTTTCACACTTGACATGAAATCCATAGTCAGCTAAGCGTTGAAATACAACCTCCAAATGATTTAAATGTTCTTGTTTTGTACGGCTGACAATAATCACGTCATCAAGGTATGCCATCACAAAATCAAGACCTGACAACATCGTGTCCATCACTTGCTGGAATAGGGCTGGGGCACATTTAACTCCAAATGGCAGTCGATTGTAGCGATACAGACCTTTATGAGTGTTTATAGTCAAGAGTTCTTCACATTCATCCTGAACCTCGACTTGTAAGTATACATCAGAAAAATCGATCTTAGAAAAAACTTGTCCACCATTTAGTTTCGCAAATAAGTCCTCTGGAATTGGTAGTGGATACGGATGAGTTTCTAGTGCCTCATTGAGTCCAGTTGAAAAATCGGCACATATTCGCACGGTTCCGTTCGGTTTTCTGACAGTAACTATAGGGGCTGCCCACGCATAGTAAGAGACTAGACTTATCACCCCTATGCTTTCTAGTCGATCCAACTCCGCAGTGACGGTTTCTATCGAAGCATATGGGACTGGACATTTAGGTCGTAAAACTGGTCGACTTGCCGAACGAATATATAAAACTGCTTTTATCTTGTTACATCGTCCGAGTGTGTTTGAAAATACTTGAGGATATGTGTTCATCAAATGTGAAGTGATGGTAGATTGATTCAGGTTATTTAGCAGTGAAACATTATAATCTGAACATGAATGGTTATTGGCGCTAGATGGTTCGCAAATATCAAAAATGGGAAATCTCCATAAATTAAGTTTACTGATCCAGTCAATTCCAAGTAAATTAAAAAAATCGAGTTCCGTAATGTAACAATAACCATTTGAATAAACACCACGAAATGAAAAGTTACATTGCAGATTAGCCACGAAACTGAACTGTTCACCATATGCCGATCTGGCAGTATGGTTCTTTTTCTTCATATTTCGGGCATCCTAATTTTTGCCACGTTGCTTTGGAGATTATTGTTATGTCAGAAGCCGTATCTAGTTGCAGTTTTATCAGGGTTCCGTTGATACGAATGCCTATGTATTTCCTTTGAGTCACTGCGTTTACACCGGTGGTTGTGAAAACCAGATTTGAAATACTTCTGTTTCTTGTGCTGTTCGGTTTACTTGTCATTGAAAAAGTTCTGCGACACGCTTTCTTTATATGACCAACAATTCCGCAATTGTGACACCTGTAATTCTTATGCCTGCAAAATCGTTCATAGTGCAGCATTACGCAGTGCTGACATGCACTTCCGGGTTTGTTTTGTTGTAATCTGTTGCATTGAATTGCTTCTCTTATCAGATTGAATCCTATTCATGTTTGAGATTGGTGGCCATGCATGCTGTTCTATCATCTTAGAATCATGCTTTAGATTCAGCAATTTCTGACATTCTTCACTGACACTCTGTAATGTCATGTCGAGGTCGGCTTCCAGCTTTGATAAAACTTTTGTTCCTAACTCATAATCATTGGGAGACTGCAATCCACAAACAAATATCAGATTTTTGAAAGCGTTGTCTGTAAGGTTTTTCAGTTTAAACCATTCACATTGCTGATTTACTCCGCACGGTCAATGTCAGTTGACACAGCGGCCCACATACGTAAAAGTACGTAACTAACGGGGCTAAGGCTATTTTTTAAGAAAAACAAAAATTTAATTAACTAGTAGGTATAAGGTGAATAAAAACTATTTACTTTCGCATCAGTGCCGAGCGCCAGATTGCGGAGATTTCTGCCCAAATTGCAGGGCCGAACATTGCTTATTCTTCCTGATGCACCACACATATGCGCATTAGACAGAATATTCAATCCATGCCTGAGTATCATTTCTCCGATTGTATATTGAACTCCTTGATAGAATTTACCATTGTGCAACCAATTGGGTAGTCAGAATTCGGTATTCAAATGCTCAAAGTCTAAACTTAAACTACTAAAATTTGTGAAAAGTCGAAATAGACTGATCTCTTGTTAACATTTGGGGGTCGTTATACCAAAAGTCACTCACTTACTGTCTACACGTGATGACGGCAAACAGCTAGAAACCGGTAGTGGTGTGGAACGGATCGGGATATGAGCACCACAATACATCAATCACTTAATTATTAGCAAAAGCCGACATTCTGATTTGAGATAACCAACATTCAAACGACTTAACCATTTCACATTCTCGATTGGATAGCGAAACTACAAATATTTGCCGAAAGTACAATTGCGATCACAATCTGTTTATGTTTTCACTTTGAATCTTGATGCATAAAAGTTACACCAGACGCTATTTATGTCTGCCCCTTTCAACCCTTGCAAGATTATATAATTTTATTTTATTAGATTAATTTAATTTAATTTAATAGTATGTTTGTTTTGTCATATGATATTCACGTAGCATTTGAATCGCTATACCGCGTATCACTTTTTGTTGATAAGTTACTCCAAATTTGTTACTTTCTGTTTCAGATACCAACAACATTTAATGATTTACATTGTCCCCAAAGCGGAACAAAAAGCCTTAAAACTGGCAGACCGTGCGATATTTCAACGAACGAAACAAAGCTTTCAAGATTCCCACGATCAAACCCCAGAGGGAATATGTTGGTGCGACAGATAAAAGGAGTTGAACAAAAAATCATCCATTTTATCAGCGTTGGAATAGCGGCGATTGAGACGAATACCGCTCAGCGTGAGCGTTTGTTTGTAACGTTGCTTTACCGTACACGCTAACGGTATTTAAAATAAAATATTTCGAGGAGTAAATATGCCACGTTTATTTCGGTATCATTGTATCCTAATGAAAACGTTTGCGGGGAAATTGGCATTTTGGCGATTTGACACGTGGTCGATGCACATATAATAAATGCATACAAACGTTTTCTTGAAATAAAAAAACATAACGCTTTTTACTGATGATAAATCGGATAAAATATGTCGCTCTGTAGCTTCATGTACAAAAAATATGATTCAAATGGAACTGTTGGCTGACACGTTTTTCACTAATCGGTAAGTTACCACACATTGCCCATATTAATACTAGATTTGTAGTGGATAGTGAGGAATGGATAGTCTGGCTTTGTGTGTTTAGGTTATATACAAGTACAACATATATTGCGAGACTACCACAGAAGAACGAGGACCTTGCGTGAAAGAGGAGTTTATTGTTGTTATTGTGTATTGGCTATGTGCAAAGTGTAGTTAACTGATTAATAATGTTAACCGAGTTATCGAAAAAAATAATGATTTGTGATCCACACATCATTTGGAATATATAACTCGTTTACAACTAATCTAACAGTGTAAAAACCATCAAAACGCGACACCAATTGAGTATTTAATAGATACTGCAAAAAGTTCTTCTTAAATTTTATTCATCTATGGTTCATTAATGGTCAATGTTAAAAACTAGTTTTGCATTAAACAAGTTGTTATGTATCTAGTGTAGAATACCGCTGTTAGTCCCAACGCGTCCAATCCACATGAGGCGCACACTCATGCAGGACAGGGTTTAAACCCACGAAATGAACAAAAAAGGCTCATTTGATGCATTTCATCACACGCTATGACGGTTTCGTGCTGTTTGAATCATCAGTGGGGAGAATGGCAAACAAGCGCATACGGATCCTGATTCCTACTGTTCCTACTGTTGAGTGAAAATAGTACGGAACCAGGACGTGGAGTTGTGCGTTCGCTATACGGTTTACCCACTTGTTCTCCATTATTTCCACATTGCCTATATCGACGTTGTGGCACGTATTTAAAGCGTGTTTGGCCAAGCGACTCGAAATCACGTGCACACTAAGCGTATTGTACTTATTGTCGCACTACTGTTGCAGATCCACAGGATGTGCTACCTGTACATCGGTACACGGTGGTTCGTCGTATTATCTCATGTGTGCACATTCTCTGGATGCTCTCTCGCACCGCATGTAAAACCGCCCAGATCACCGTCCTTTACCACGTTGATTTTCTGTAGAGCAGTCTTTTCACCACGGCCTTCATTCGCTAACGGCTTTGTCTTATCCTTGAGGTGCATCAGAACCGAACGGATAGTTTTCCCTTTTTTATATGTTATGCGTATGGCCGCCTGGTTCAAGATTCTACGTATCGCTTCAGATGTGCCTCTTACATACGTTATACAAACTGTATCCCGCCAATTTTTCTCCGATTTTTCGGAAGGGTATCTTACCTTCATCAATTGGCGCTTTACAAAACATTTTGGATAACCGTGGTCTATGAGGCTTTGGCTCGCTTCATGGTGCGCCTGTTTTCGCGCGCTTTTGTTGCTGTACAGGTGTTTTATCTTATGGAAAATGGAACAAGCTGTGGAACTGAAGACCTGCCTTGAATGAGCGGAAGTGTATCGTAGTACAACATCTGTATCGATAGGTTTCCGATAGACAGAAGTTTTATTCTCCGGTCTACATTTTGTGCTAAACAGTCCAAAAATGGAAGAGTGCCTGTGCAGGATTCCACTTCCTTTGTGACAGTAATACATGGGTCTATTTCATTCAAATATTTGAAGAAGGCCTATAACTGATCTTGCTTGATGATAACAAATGTGTCATCAACATAGCGCCACCATAATTTTGGCTTGAACCCTTCATTGTTGTGGGCTTTGTTCTCGGAATGCTCCATATACATGTTCGCAAGTACTGGAGATATCGGTGAACCCATTGCTTTTTTAAAGACACTGTTAGTTTGAAGTGATGTTTTTAAACTGGAGCATATCCAGACACCCAAATCTTTTTCTTCACTGCAATTTTCAAGGACATGCGAACCTTTGTGATATGTAAACTCTACTCGATTCCTCACATTCATGATCCTGCATTTGTTGAAGTTAAACGGCAGTTTGTTCTTCAATGACCAGCTGTGAAGCGTATCAAGATCCTTTTGTAATAGCAGACAGTCTTCTGGACTACGAATGCTGCGCCAAATCTTTATGTCGTCCGCAAATAACGAAATGTTACATCGAACAATTTCTGTTATTTCATTGACATAAACCAGAAAGAGGATCGGATCAAGGACTGAAACTTGGGGGAACTCCGCTAGTTGCTGCGATTGGTTTGGATAATGCACCATCAACACGCACCTTGTTTGTGCGATTTGTTAGGTAGTCATTTAGCCGATTCAACAACTTTCCGGTGATACCACACCTTTCAAGCTTCTGCAGTATTAGGTTAAGATTAACACGATCAAGTGCTTTGGAGATATCTGTGTAGCAAGCGAGTATTGCTTACCCTTCATCTACCGCCTGTGTCCGATCGTCTAGCGTTATCAGTAAATTAGATAAACAGGAATAATTTCGTCTAAATCCATGCGGTTTTCCTAAAAACAACTGATTATTTTCGAAATGTTTCATTAGATCGTCAACAATGAGGCGCTCAAGTAATTTGGAAATCGCAGGTAATAGAGTAACGGGTCGGTAATTGGAAATATCGGAGCGATTTCCACCTTTATAAATAGGAGAAATTATTCAGTTTCCAATCTGCAGGAATCACTTCATTTGCCAGTGTTTGTTTGAATAGGTATGTGCGTGGTATGTTTAGCAAATTTGCAAACTCTTCGTATTTAATGACAAGAAGAAGGGTTGGCAATGGGTTCACCGATATCTCCAGTACTTGCGAACATGTATATGGAGCATTCCGAGAACAAAGCCCACAACAATGAAGGGTTCAAGCCAAAATTATGGTGGCGCTATGTTGATGACACATTTGTTATCATCAAGCAAGATCAGTTATAGGCCTTCTTCAAATATTTGAATGAAATAGACCCATGTATTACTGTCACAAAGGAAGTGGAATCCTGCACAGGCACTCTTCCATTTTTGGACTGTTTAGCACAAAATGTAGACCGGAGAATAAAACTTCTGTCTATCGGAAACCTATCGATACAGATGTTGTACTACGATACACTTCCGCTCATTCAAGGCAGGTCTTCAGTTCCACAGCTTGTTCCATTTTCCATAAGATAAAACACCTGTACAGCAACAAAAGCGAGCGAAAACAGGCGCACCATGAAGCGAGCCAAAGCCTCATAGACTACGGTTATCCAAAATGTTTTGTAAAGCGCCAATTGATGAAGGTAAGATACCCTTCCGAAAAATCGGAGAAAAATTGGCGGGATACAGTTTGTATAACGTATGTAAGAGGCACATCTGAAGCGATACGTAGAATCTTGAACCAGGCGGCCATACGCATAACATATAAAAAAGGGAAAACTATCCGTTCGGTTCTGATGCACCTCAAGGATAAGACGCCGTTATCTAGCGTTAGAAACTGCATCTACAGAATCAACTGTAAGGACTGTTCTGGTGTTTACATAGGGCAGACTTCCAGGGAAATTCACACTAGAATCGAAGAACACCGAAACCATGTCCGGAGACAGTCCTGGGATGCGAGGGAATATCAATCCCTTATTCGTGATTCCGCCTTGGCGGAGCACGTTTTAGATACGGGCCACAGCGTAGATCTAGACAATGTGGCAATATTGAGACGCTGTATTAAACCGTATAGCGAACGCCTACATGCGGAGGCGGTCGAAATAGCCAAGGCAGGTCGACTGGCGGTCAATAAGGTGGATGGGGCAGAAATCTCCGCAATCTGGCGCTCGGCACTGATGCGAAAGTAAATAGTTTTTATTCACCTTATACCTACTAGTTAATTAGATTTTTGTTTTTCTTCAAAAATAGCCGTAGCCCCGTTAGTTACGTACTTTTACGTATGTGGGCAGCTGTGTCAACTGACATTGACCGTGTTTACTTGTATCAGATTGTTTTGGATAAACACTGTGAGAAAAATGGACCACTGATCCTGGTCATTCCCACGAGACGTGACACACTGTAGGCGTACTATAGGCTGTTTAGCGGTAAGGTCAAATAGGTGGTGATGGGTTGACTACTACTTAATCATGTTCCCTGTCCTGACTATCATCCTTGGTCTGACGAAGCCTCTTTGTCAGAAGTGAAACGTTACCCAAAAACTACTCTTACCGATTGCACTCCAATTGTTTTGCATTATGAATAAACGATCAGTCCCAAACGATTCTTGCATTCACGTTTGTTACTTAGACTTTTATAATGCGTTTGACGGAGACAATAAACCATTTGCTTCTTCAGAAACTGTTACGTTTAGGAATATGTGAACCACTCATGGTTTTGCGACTACCTATCAGATCGCCATGCCCGAGTTAAAGTAGACGGAGTGCTATCCCCAAAGTTTAAAACTACTAGCGGTGTCCCACAAGGATCTGTGCTAGCCCGCTCCTCTTTCTACTATACATAAACGAATTACCCCCATCATATAATCTAAAATGTTCCTGTTTGCGGATGATATGAAAATTTGGACTCAAATTTGTTCTGCAGATGATTGTGAGAACATGTAAATGTATTTGGAAAACGTGCCAAATTAGGCGGCCATTAAGGATATGACATTCAAAATACGGAAAAGTAAGATGCTTCACCTAGACAAGAATGTTCCTTGGACATATCGATTGGGAACTGAAAACTAGACATGGAGCTCGCTGGAGATGGATCTTGGATTATGGATTAGTGGAAACTTAAAGAGCATGGTGCACTGCCAGAATGTCCGCATGTCCTTGAAAATTGCAGTGAAGAAAAAGATTTGGGTGTCTGCATACGCTCCAGTTTAAAAACATCACTTCAAACTAACACTGCCTTAAAAAAAGCAACACTTGTTCTAGATCTACTCAAACGGGTATTTGAGAAATTTTCGCCCAAGATATTTCCAATGATCATGAATACATACTTGAGACCAGTCATGGAATACGGTTTGCAGTCATGGTCTCCGTGGCTCAAGAGAGATTTGAAACTTAAGCAGCAAATCTATCACCGCTCAACAAAACTAGTTCTCAGCATCCGAAACAAACCATATAAAGAAAGAATAGCTCAACTGAATCTGTTCGACTTTCCCTATCGAAGAATCAGAGGAGACCTTATCTTACTTTACAAAACATTCCATACCCCGAACCATCCCTACAGGATTTATTCACGCGAAGGGATACGAGGAATTATCGGACCCATGAATATGTGCTGGTCGTACCCCATTCCCGCCTGAACTGTAGAATGTATTTTTAATCTGTCCGTGTCTGTTTTACTTGGAACAGTTTACCTTCAACCGTTGCTCACTCCACTAGCTTGCATGAATTTAAAACGAAATTAGACGAATTTGTATTGCATTATTCTTTTCCAGAACACTTATATACTGTTTAATCTATTTCCTTATATTGTTTATACACTTAAATTTCAATTTTTACCATCCTATGGTTGTTGTTGAGCCTGTTGCTTTTTAGAGCATTGAAAACCTCGAATTACCTTGAATTTATCGGCAGGCCAACAAAATGTTAGTTATCTTTCATAGAATATTTGGAAGATTCTCGCTGGTACCGTTTTTTAATGATAATGAACGTCTATGTTCGCCCTTCGATGAAGTATGCGGCAAAAGTTATTGCTCTCTTTGTTAAAATCTATCACAGAGCAACAAAGTTAGTGATGGGTCTTTGTAATGTTCCGTACACCGAATAATTGCGACGTCTGGGTCTATGTGTCTTTACACAAAGTGGGATAAGACGCGATATTATTCTGACCTATAGAATTGTGTGTACCGATGGACATCCACTGAACACTTGCTTAATATGTGTGATGGGAAAGTGACACGAGGACATACCTTATCCCTTAAAGTCCCAAGTTCACGTATTGATTGTCGGCGCCATTGTTTCGCAGTATGTGCTATATTTCTTTGGAATTCCTTACCCCAACATGTGGTGAACTCTACTTGCCTGAGGGTCTTCAAAGCGAAATTTGACCGGCACATACAAAAGAGTATCATTCGTGAACCTTACATTTGATGTTCTCTATTCCTTTTATACTATTATATTTTTCACATTTTCATTTATACCGTAATCCTGTGGTGTTATAAAGTAATAACTATTTAACCATAAATCCTTGAATTCTTGAAAATATGTTCATGTAATGCCTGCTCAACTGCCGTGAGAATGTCTTGCTGCTACTTGCTTTGCAGCAGATGATTGACGCCATATACTCAAATCTAAGTTTTAAATTTATTTTGTTTATTCACCTTTAACCCTTTCATCGCGGTTGGCAATCCAGATATGATTTTATCACTCACCCACTCTGATGCAAGCTTTCGTTATCCGAGTTTTAAAATCAATCTCTAACTTCGCGTTTCATCGCTGATGACAATCGTTAATTAAATTCCCACCGGGTTACTGACTTTGGTGTTATTCAATCACGTTTTGCCGTCAACATTCATTAAGTTTTTATCAAACCGACATACCTATTTGAACTCCATAAATTATGATCAAACTATTTGTTGAAGATTATGATCAGGTCTTCGAAAGTTTAAGTCGCGATTTTTAATAGTTTGCGTGCATTATTGCCCAACTACAGTTCATTACTAACAGAAACATTAGACAGAACATTTCAGAAACTGACGGATGTGCAATCAACTGTAGTCAGTACAAATTCAGGAGTTGTTCGATGAATACTTCGTATTTCTACGTGTCGGTAATGTTTTCAAAAATATGTACTCGATGTATGGGTCTAGTTCGGGACAATCACGATATAATCTTCTATTTGTAACAAAATAAGCGTCATTCAAGTTGAAATGGCAATTGTGCTAAATAATGATGCATTCAACATCATCAAACGTCCGCTTAGTAGTTCGCATAACGTTCACACTCAGTCGAAATATGAATTTATTCAAAGTAATTCAACAGTAATTCAAAGTTTTAATGGTCCAAAAAGTAAATACTTTACATTAACCACAGATTAAAAATATAGGGAATTCATAAAAACAACACAAATGTTTTATACACATGGAAAGTCAGCATGTGTATTCAGGTGCAAGGTTGGGTTTGGTCAACATATACTTGTCAAGTTCAGCCTTGAACATGTTCAGGCTTGTTGCGCAAATGATATGTGGGGGCAGGGAGTTCCATAGAAAACAGACTCTGACAGCAAAGAAAAACCTTCGACAATTTGATCTGGAGTGGGGAATAATTAACTTGTAGCCCTGCGATCTGATACCACATGCTTGTTGCCGATGAAACAGGTGTTCAAGTGAGTGATCCAATGTATGCAGAATGTTGAACAGCAGGATCAAGTCACCCCTGAGACGACGGTACGAAAAGTCAAAAAGGTTAAGAGTTGCAATCCTCTCCTCGTATGGCCTGGTCACGACTTTTGTTGCGCGGTGGTATACGCGTTGCAGCAAGGTCATGTCCTTTTGTAACCATGCTTGCACAGCGTACTCCATTGTTGGTCTGATTTAGGTGTTAAATATCCGTGGGAGTATCTGCTTTGGGAAACTACCGAAGATCCTTCTGAGTAATGCTAAGCTTTGGCAGGGCTTTTTGTATACCACAGAACACTGCCGTGAAGACGTCAAGTTACTGCTAATCCACACACCAAGGTCTTACTCTACCATAACCCATGAACGTTGCTGAGATCTCAGAGAGTATATGAAGTCGAATGATTTACCGACGTTTAACATTTTACATTTTTGGATGTTGAATGGTAGGCAGCTTCGCAAGTACCACGTATGAAGTGCTTCGAGATCTTTTTTGTAGAATTTGACAATCTTCCGTGGTGCGTACTCTAGTCCAGACTTTGATATCGTCCGCAAATAAAATTATTTTGTTGCGTACGATTAGGGTATATCGTTCGCGTACACCAGGAAGAGTATTGGCCCCAAGCCGGACTGAGCCTTCGACCGTACGGCCAATTGTAACTTCTTACGGCCTGGATTAGTTCCCCTCAACTCTGGCCATGATAACTCTACCAGTCAAGTAATCCTGTATCATTGCCAATAATCTGCCGCGCACCCCGAGATGCTCCAATTTTTTTAGCAGTATGCTGTGGTTAACACGGCCAAAAGCTTTAGAGATATTCAAGTAACAAGCATGGATAGAGTATCCATTATCCACCGCTCGAGTCCAGTTATCAAGAGCTATGAGAAGATTGTAAAGTAGGAGTTTCTTGTCCTGAATCCGTGCTGTGCGATGGAAAGAAGCTTATTTTGCTCCAAAAGTTTGATACGTTCGTCAGCTACAAATCGTTCTAGAGCTTTAGAGACCACTGGCAACGACTTAACTGGTCTGTAGTTAGACACATCGGATCGGTTCCCGCCTTTGTATATCGAAAAATAAGTGCTTTCGATCAGCGCCGCCTTACCGCATCTTGCTAATGAAACCGGTCATAAGTATAGGCACTGATTTAAGGGAAAATCAAATCTCATGGTCACCATGTGATGATAGTAAATGACACCGCTATGTGCATGTGAATCAATCGGTTTCTGAAACTCGTTTATTCGTTAGACACACATGCTGCTCACGATTAACGAAGCATTGTATTTTCACAAGAAATCCTTCACGATAAGATGGTTTTTGGTATCGTGAAGGTTCCCAACGTTAAGCTGTACATCTACAATGGATTTGCAATTCTAGACGCCAATCAGTTTCTGTCAGTCATTTGAGAATCTCGCTGACTTGCACACAGGTGTGAATGACAGTGCCAGTTGAAGCAGGGGGAACATTTTTAGTGGAAAATATGCTGAACAGCTGACCTGACTTGTTAGAAAAATGTTTTGACACGTGCTGTCTTATCAGAGTTGTAAACAAATGTAAATAAGTAGTAGCGGAGAAAAATGATTGACGTGATTTAATTATATCGTCTTCCATCATTACACATTCTATATTGTAGCAGCTAATAAATGCGTTCGGTATCGGCAAAAATATTGAATGTTCCACAGCATGTTTTTACTGTGAGTTCACATTCGTCCAACTATCGGTAGGACATCGATTGATCACGGCACATCCTGTATGAAGGTGGTACGACATTCACGCAAACTGAAGGACATGAGACTAATCGACTGCTAATGTCTTTCGTGAATAACACTTTGTTGATTTATTAACTAAACCCATTAGACATGGTGTAGCGTAGAATAATGATAAATAGATTGACAAGATATCGACATGATTTTGGATCTGAAATGCGGTAGGTGATACATGAGAAAAAAATGCAGAAGCAATCAGGAAGGCAGATTACTAGTAGATAGAAAATAATTAGGCTGATAGTCGAGAAGAATCAAGGTAAATATTTCATTCAAATATTGAAACAATAAATATGTAATTTAGTACATAAATAGATGGGCAGA
>JACCGJ010021691.1:0-15792 GCA_013407085.1 Atriophallophorus winterbourni | reverse complement strand
GGGCCCAGGTTTTCCCTGCCGTATATTGAAGCATTTTGTACGCAACGCGCGTATAACCATCACTTTGTCTTTACAGTCAGCTTGCGTTTTACCCCAAACACGAAGTTCAATCGGGACAAAATGACAGCTGCTCTGCAAATCCGCCTATCAATCTCCGTGTCTAGCGAGAGGTTATCCGCAATGGTTGAACCAAGATTTGTGAAATGATGTACTGGTTCGAGCTGACAGTTTCCAACAGTGATGATTGGTGGCGATACAGTCCCTTGACCAAGGACTTTGGTCTTGCTCATGCTGATTGTTAGACCAAATTCTTTGCATGCCGACGAAAAACATTCCATTAGCGACTGTAGGTTCTCTTGGGAGTGAGCAATAAAGGCTGCATCGTCGGCAAACAACAGGTCACGGATTATCACATCCCGTACTTTGGTTTGTGCTCTCAACCGGTTCAGGTTGAAAAGCTTGCCATCACTTCGCGTGCGTATGTAAATGCCTTCTGTTCTCGTACTGAAAGCGTGCTTCAGAAGCAGAGCAAAGAAAATGCCGAACAGCGTGGGAGCAAGAACACACCCTTGTTTGACGCCTCGGCGAATTTCAAATGCTTCTGAACTGCAACCGTTAAAATGGACTGAGCCTTTCATGCCTGAGTGGAACGAAATAACGAGTCTGAGCAGCCTTGGGGGCAGCCTATCAGATCGAGCATTTTGAAGAGACCCTCCCCGCTGACGTAGTCGAATGCCTTCGTTAAATCAATAAAAACAGCGTATAATGGCATACGCTGTTCCCGACACTTTTCTTGAAGTTGCCTCAGGGAGAAAATCATGTCGCAACGTTGATCTTCCTTGCGGAAGCCACATTGAGATTCGGAGTAAATTCTATCAGCTAAAACTTGCAGCCGGATCTGTGAACTTAGCAACCCATTTGCCTACAACATTCAGAAGGGAGATTCCTCTGTTAATTGTTGCAGTCGCCTCTGTCACCCTTATTCTTAAATAGCGTGATGATCTTTGTGTCTCGCATCTCTTGTGGGACACCCCCCTCCTGCCAGCACTGAAGACGTAGTGGGTTGTGTGTGTGATGTAAATGCATGCAAATGAGCTTTTTTGTTTATGATCATGTGTTTAGCCTGATCTAGAAGAAAAAGAAGAAGAAGACATTATTCGTGTAAACGAATTTTCAGCAATAAATGTAAATTTGTTTGAGTACAGATATTGCTTATTTTTTTCAGAACTCAGAAAGTTTTATATTAGAAAAGCTGTAAGCTTAACTATAGCCATAGGATGACAGGCATATGGAGTGAAATTACAAAATCTCTCAAAAATCAATAGGGACAGTCACATACCGCATGGTTCGTCATATACTCATCCAGTTGAGGAGCGAAAATCATAACAGATTCCGAGCGTGTGATTTCTTCAAGCAAAATGTTCCAAGTGAAACAAATTATTACCCAGAAAAAAATTCGACGAATATCCAATCGAGAATGCGGAATGATTAAAGCCTTTGAATGTGTTCGTGTTTGAGTAAGGCCATTGGGCTTTAGCGAGTGTTTAAGGGGATGGTTGTCAGTATGCAAGATCTTGAATGACAACAGGAGGTCACTACGTATCCGTCGTTGGGTAAAATCATGTAGATTTAGTTTTAAAATTCGCTCTTTGAAAGGCAAATTTCTGTAACGGGACTCCAAAATTGCTTAACTCCGGGAAGATTTCACGAGCGCGCGATATAATCAAAATATCATAGTTCATAAAAGGTAAGCGCCATCTCATATTACAGGTGGTGATCAATAATTTTTTATAACAACCTTAAATAAACTTTAATGAAATAAACCCCATCGTAATATTTAAGAAGGGCTATGGATTTAGGCAAGAACTTTTCACGTAATTTCGTTGAGCGTTTTCGTTAGCACATAATAGACTTGCTGGTAACCACATGTTCAGATGTGAGTTCCAGCGATAAAAAATAAACTGCCTGACTAATGTCATCATCAGTGCACTTGTGGGCTTCTGTGAAATTAATTATGAAATATGCTCAATAATGTCTGAAGAATGAGATATGGTGAGATTTTTCGGGGAGGATCACTTTAGCTACAGCATGAATACTATACAACTGTTCACCCATTGTGATGAGAAATCGAAATCTAATAGGACTACTTAAATGGTTCCCTCACATTTCACTTACATATTAAGACTTTCCTTGCCGCGTTCATTGGACGGTTTTACTGGTGGAACATTCGATGCACCATCAGTTTCTCACATATGAATTAGATACTCAGCGATAAACGAACATAACTTTCACATGACTGGCTTTCTACAGAAAGCAGTTTCAGAATATTGTATGCAACTTGAACTAAACTTAAACTCGTATTATTTATAAGGCTACAAACGCAGCCGATTCATGCTGACCACTCAGTCGACCACTATTCGCTTAATTCGAGACGATAAACAAGCTTTTCAACGGAATTTGATTTCTCAGATGGTTCTTTATCGACTATTACACCATAGAACCTTGGAGTAGCTATAGACACGAGGTATTGTTTGGAACCTGTATGAATTGGTTCGTCACAAACCTATCAACAGCTACATCAGAGTTTGTGTGGATGACATATTATCGAAGCAAACAGATATCACTAACGGTGTTGCGCACTATCGATGCTTACACCAATGCTGTTCCTGATACACATGAACGATTTTCCAAAATCAAACGAAAACAAGTTGTTTCTGTTTGCTGTTGAGATAAAATATGGGGCGAATAAGCAGCGTCAATTATTACTTCTTTCTACAAAACGATCCGAATGCATTGAACGACTTATCGTCCGAAATTTTTATCGTGCCGTGCGGTCGCATTATTTTGAGCTCCAGTTAATCAGGATATACTGTTCTTACACTCACACGTACATGGACATATTATACCTTGTTGGACTCCTCTCGAAGTCAGCTTTCTGGATGTACCACTCTCGTAGCGGTATTCGATAATACGAGCAAATTCGGATTTATCGTGATTTTCTCATATTGGATCTACGCGTGCAACTCTGTTAATACGCTTCAAGTCCTCAAAGGGATTAACGTCATCGGAAAGATCTTATTCTTCGCCGTCGACTGGTTATATATTCAACGTCGTGAGAGCAACTACCGAAGCGCATCGCCGGAATCAATTCTGACTTTGCTCTTATTAGTGAGCAACGCTTTTCGTCGCGCTCACCATATTCATCATCGATCGCTCGACAGAACCACTGCCTGTGCACACACAACTGAACAGTACTGCACACAACCCTGACCGGATGACCCCGAAAAGGATACAAAGCGCACCGGGATGCATGTGCACGGTTTGCCGAAAGTCGGTAAGTCCTAAGGCGAGGTCTGTCACGTGTTACGCCTGTTTGTTGAAAGTGCATGCGTAATGTGACAAATCGCTGACCTCGGATTTAGTATCGAATAGTAATGGAGATGATTGTCCTGGTGTCTGTTATGTTTGTCTGCTTTGCAAGGCCAAATCAACACCGTCAGCCTCGGTGTATGATATTGAAACCCGTCTAAATGGAATGGAATCCAGTATACAAAACTGAATGAACTGATAATAAACGTCATGAAGGCACCGTCGTTACCCGACTTAGAGGTTACTGCCGAAAAGCCGGTAGATAATACATCATACTCTCCATTTGATTAAGGTCTTTCCCTACAGTCAAGTCTTTAGTGTTATGGCGGACATCTTTATTCGAATGTCTACAGCTTGTACAAACAAAACAAACGGATGGGTGTTTCTCATCGTTGACAAGATTCACGCAATCATCACTTAAATTCTCGTCACATGACGCGTGTTGGTGGAGCCCGCAAAAAGTACATTTAACGGAAACATTAGCAATGCTTACCGGAGCTAAACACGTGATACAGAGGTCACGACCATCCCTTGTCGCCGTAGCGTGAATACTTCTCACGGTCACAGCTGGATCGATTTTTTTCTTGGTCTGGACAGTGGATCTAGTGACATGTTCGCACATGTTTGTGGGTTGTATAGGGCTTGCCGGTTGATCGATAATCGGTGTCGTCCGTTGAGTGATTTGACTGTTTTCGTTGGCGAGATTTCGGCATCGAACAGTTGATCCGCGATAATTCGTGAACCACAGAAGATAGAACACGAAGTTAGGTATCGAAACTTGTAGCTCCATGTGGTGTTTGCAATGATTGCAAAATCCGTAGGATAGCTGGTGCTGTGAACAAAATGTTCCTTTCCCGTCAAACTGTTAAATTTACTGTAAGCTGACTTGCACGATCGAAGTATGAAATCCGATAGATATCGTTGAGTGATACTCGGAATTCTTCAAATGGTATAAATCCGTGCAGATGGAACGAACATATGATCAAAATTGTCAGAGCGACGAAAAATACGTCCGCCCAGTAGTTTCTCTCGAGTTCGGGAAACGAATAGCTCGGTCAAAATCCGTCTAATTTCGTTTTAAAGTCATGCAAGATAGCGCAGTGAGCAACGAAAGTAGGTAAACCGTTCCAAGTAAAATATATACGGACAGAATGAAAATACCTTCTTCATTTAAAGCGTGGCTAGAGTACCACCAGCACATATTCATGAGTCCCTTCGCGTGTGATGGTAATCGACGAAATTTCAGCCTGTCTCCTCTGATTCGTCGATAGGTAAAGTCAAACATATATGCTCATTATCTATATTAGAATTAGAAGAGGAAAATTGCTTAATTTGCTTGGACAAATTTTTATCTGGTATTAATTTGAGCGCACAAATTTCGTTAATACATCGTACGAATTGAAGTTAAAATTTATAGTTTCATGAAAATATTTGGACTGCCAGTAAATTTTCAAATCACAATTAGCTTCAAATTTTTCTACCAAAAACTTCAAACGTTTTGATGGTAATCGACGAAATTTCAGCCTGCAAGAATTTCTCCAATCCTGCTTTTTCAGTATTCATTTGAAATTTCTCCAACCGACGCAATAATAAATCCCCTGTTCCAAAATATAAAAATTGCATCGCATTTTAAAGCGCGTGGGTGGTAGAAAATAACTCGTTGATATAGAAACATGTTAAAAAAAATCAAAAACAAATGGGTTACTCGATAATATAAAAGAAAGAAAAATGTGAGGAAAAATTATTTTTGAGCACGGCCAATTTAAAGGGCGCGCAAAGGAGCCTTCTCATGTTTGGACGTCAGACATCGTAAAATCGAGATAAGTGAAGGTAATATACATTTGAAACACTGAACAATCGAGCCGAACACAAAGAACTTCTTGACAAGCTTGAAAAGATTATCTCATTGCATTTTCGGGAATTTGAAGTTGAGTCAAGTACAGAAGAATAATGACTAATATTTGTACACATTGATTGTAATGAACGATGACTATTGGGGTTAAATGCAAAGGCAGCGTCGTTGGTGAAAGGAAAAGGATAATGAGGTTGATCAAAAACGCTCATTAGCATGCATTTGCATCAGACAAACTGCACGATCTGTTTCGTCCTGTTTGCACTTATCAGGTAAGGACAGTAGGATCAGGATCCTAATGCGTTTCAATCAGTGGAAGAATGTAAATCAAGTTAGGATGGGATGTCATTGCTAGATAACGTTGGTACGAGCAGTCCTTTTAATGATGTATGTCCAAACAAATGTACATAGGGTATGTAACACCGCTTGTTTTTCTTCATCAAAATATTGACCTTGACTATCATAACTTTCGTGCGTGCATCGTGACCGCTCTGTACACGTTTTGGCTACCGCTATATATTTTCCAGTCAACCTGCGTTTTCTCCTACTCTAGTGGGACGTTATTGTAGTAATCTTGTCTACTACAGGTATAACTCCATGGCCATCAACGAAATTGCCCATTAGCATGCATAATCCTTACACAATAAAGATGGTCGGAAATGAACAGGGCGAAAAGTATCTCACTCTGAATTAAAGCATGTGAGAGCGCTAACAAACCAGGCAATAACGAATACTTCGCTTTGGGATTTAAAGCGAAGCGAAGTTGCGAAGCGAAGCGAATTTTGTTGAATATTCGCTTCGCTATCGCCATGGCGAAGGGCAAAAATAAACTTCGCTAAAAATTCGTTATACTTCGCTTCGCTTAAAACGAAGTGCAAGTTCAAACTTCGCCGTAAACGAATATTAGCGAAGTCTTCGCTAAAAGCGAAGAGTGTTCATTTTTGTACTTTAATATTTTAACCCTTTGTCTACGGGAATTGTTTTTGATGTTGACACTTGTTGACTTGTTGATAGACAAAGGCCAGACAAGTGCACTCCGATGGTGACTGAAGGTACCGACGTAAGCTACTTAGCAACCGACTGCTTGTTTAATTGCTATAAGCTAAAATTTGAGGTGGTAACTAGAGTTACGGTCAGTGGACAAAAGGTTGTACTTTTTTGTACTTTAATATGGTAAATGTATTCGCGTAGGTATGTGGCCGGATGCGAAGGGCGTGGGTGTTTTGATCTGCTTGGGTGTTTGCCGCTCTGTGTGGGTGCTTGCCGCCTTGCCTGGGCGTTTGTTTCTTTTGCGTGCGTGGTTGGAGGACTGTAAATAGGATGAAAATTTAATTGTCTCATCATAATCTCATCACGAGCCCCCCGAAGACGCACCACATGTCGGACAAGGACAAAGACTCGGCCTCGGCCAAGAAGTCCAAGAGGAGCCCGACCCTCAAGGTCAAGCTGCCGTCCAAAGACCCGTAGACCCCCAAGTCCTCCAGAAAGAGGTCTCCGCCGCCGTCAGATGATGATGATGATGACGACTTTCTTCACACCACCTACCGGCACAAGCCTACCAGATCACCGATCTAGAACTTCTTCAAGAAGGAGGCTGTGAAGAAAGGTGTGAATGAAAGAGAAGCTGGAGCTCTTTGCCAAGTCGAGGATTGTGGGCAGTCCATCGCCCGGACTCAGGGAACCCCCCAAGGCATGGTGGGCCACATCATGTCGAAGCATCCGGACGTTTCTAAGCAGTTTCTGAACCAGAAGGCCAAGTTGGAGATTGAAAAGGTGAGTTAGACTCAGTTTGACGCAACCTTCGCTATACTTCTTTTAAACTTTGCTATACTTCGCAATAACTCGCCATATACTTTGTTATAGATCGCTTAGTACTTTTAAATACTGTACATGAACATCGTTATACTTTGCAATAGTTTGTTGGAAATGAAGCCCAACTGTTGGATTATAATTTATTCTCGTTATTCGCCATACTTCGCCATAATATTCGCTAAACTTCGCCGTACTTCGATATTATTCGCTGTACTTCGATATATTATTTTCTATTCTTAGATATAGTATTGTTATACTTTGATATAGTATTGCTATACTTCGAAATAGTAGTTCAACTTTTGCACCCATTGATCTCCTGGAACCTAATACAAAATATACAACCTGTCTCATTTTCTTTTAGGATGGCATACGCCATCCGGGCTACCTCGGCCTCATCATAGAGGGTCTTCTCGGAAGCTGGACTCGTGACCAAGCCCACCCAAAGCCTTCTGAACAACGAGAGGGTCCAGGAGCTCGTCTACATTCATGACAATTTCGAGAGAGTGCTCCCCTACATGAAGAGGATGAAGCTCCGCATCCAGGAATTCACCAATGGCGAAGTTATCTGCACTCAGAGTCAGCAGCAGCTCAAAGACCAGGATGACCCTGAGGCCAACCTTGAGGATGTCGAGTTTGTCGACACCCAGGAGCTCACGGCGAGGGCCTACTCCTCTCTGACTGAAGGCAGCCGGACCAGTTCCGGCACCAGGTCCAGGTCCAGAATCCCGGTCTCACAGACCGAGTCAGAGGAGGAGCCTAATTGCCTTTGAGATGAAGGTTTTGTATATTTCCTATGCCAAAGCTCATGAAAAAGTCCTCCCTTGTCAAATAAATGTTCTTTCGTGGTCAAAAAATAATTTATTTCGGAATTCATTTTATTTCAGCGAAGAATAGCAAATTTAAACGAATATTAGCGAATTATAGCAAGGTTTTTTGTCGAAAACGAAGTTTTTGGGGGACATCGAAGTTGAGCGAAGATTATTCGCTAATATTCGTTATAGCGAAGTGCGAAGCTTCGCTTCGCTTCGCCATTGCGAAGTGCACTTCGGATATTCGCTTTGATACTATTCGCCATTGCGAAGGGCAGTTATGGAACTTCGAAAATTCGCTTCGCACTTTGCTTCGCTCCAAAAAAGTGACATTCGTTATTGTCTGTAACAAACGATAGGCTTTATTATTCATCATAGTACATTTAGGACCCCATTCAAATAGGATAGTATCTAGCAAAGAATGTATATTTGGTATGTCAAGATACGTAATCTTGCACCACGTGTATCCAAATTAAAATTACAATATATAAATTAGTGATGCACATAAAGTAACATAGTATTCATCGTTAAATACCCTGACACGGAAACAGTTAATGGCATATGCTGTAATATGGATTGGACAGCCCTAGTAATATTTTGTTGAAATATGTTCGGTTGCGAATGACTCATAAAAAACTAGTATCTGGTGTGATTTTTACTTCGGACTTCAAAAAATGCTTGCCAATTCATGTTCAATGTGACATGCATAAGTGACAAAAAACTTTTCATATAATATTTCGGCTTGTATCCCGTTATCCTTTGATGCAAGTTAGACATAATTTGATTTTCTCATTTCGAGCTTGAATTGAGACCACATTCGATCCTTTAACGGCCTTTCTGAGTTTCCCATCCACATGTTCAGAATCGAGAACTCAAAGTCAGTCATGTAAGGATGGAACCAAGTTTCTGTAACTGCAACTAATTAAAGTAAACGTCTGCCGCAAAGCTCACGTAGTTCATCTTTTTGTTAGTTGAACACTGAGTATTCGTATCTATGCACTTGGTCGTATTGTTGTTACACGATGTTTGGTCGTTTACTGTAGCTTTTTGTTCGACTTGCATTGAGTCGGACCTTTTTCGTTTTTGAGTAACATTTTGACGGACAGTAACAAGACTGTTACAGAGCTATAAATGCCATGTTTCTCCGGATGTTAGTGAGTGAGTACGCTGAAGCAAGCTGAGTCAAATGTCTGGTGAAGTTTTGCACGGCAAGATTTCTATTTAGTAGTCATAGCAACAGCCATATCAGTAGTTAGGACCATTATCTTAATAGGACTGGGCTCATTACCTATGTAGTTGGCGGATCTAGGTTTTATAGATGTGTCCACATCAATTGAATTAAGAGATCCAATGACATCAGCAAAGTATATCCAGTGCTCCAAAACATTTTGCTTCCCTCCCGAAGCTGATATAGTACCAACATTTACTAGGGCAACTAGCAAGATTAAACTACGTAAAGTTTACTTATCTTGACGTGTGGATTGACCTTTATTTCCAACCAAGTTTTGTCAGCTTGGATACGGTTGGTCAAACCGGGCAGGATCTGAGTAGATACGCATTGATGATGACATTCAACTTGTCCGATTTATTTCACAATGTCACTATTTATAGACGTGACCGCTCTGCATGTGGAAATCTTCAATGCTGAACAAAGCTCGTCGTCGAAAAAGATACTTAAGTTTTCGACCCAATGCGTGTACGGAGTTTTGTAAATTCCGTGAGCTCATTTGATTGTCTTGCTGGGAAAAGAATATTTGTCGACTCCTGGAACTTTATGTAGATAACAGTAAGCGTGATATTGGCCTTAGATGAGTTATCGTTAGTGTTTCGTTTTTGGGTTGCTCGGATATGAAAACTAGACGGTGGGCAATGCTGGACAACGTGTTCTCGTTTCTATCAGATGGGCACCTCGGTAAGCTTTGGTCCCTAAGTCCATCGTTATGATACCCGGATATGCAGTCACCAAACTCAGTTAAAGTTGCAGTTGTGGGCGTTTGTTTTAAGTCCTACTTGCCGTGGTGAACAACATTTATTTGGTGTTGAATTGCTGTGTCAATATTATCTCCAAAATGTGTGTAGGTGATTCCTCAAGTTTTTTTATGAGAAGAAAATTCTAATGGAGCTTTGCTTCATGGGTATGATTTGTGGGTGTATCGCTAGGCTGTTTACTTCGACATGCACTATGTACGTAGTAAACGCCTGGGAAATCAACGTTGTTAAAATTCGATACCATTTCCTGCGTCCGCATACAATTTTTTCGTTGATAGTTCGAATTTTTGCCATATTAGTTATGAAAATATCTGTTAAACCTAATCGAGTAATGAGAATAATGGGCTTGGATTTTCAGGTCAAATTCTGGTATGAATGCGGTAAAAAGTACGAGATAGCTGATATCTCCATAATCTGTCGTTTGGTTCTGCGGCGGGTAAACTTAAACTTGCGTAGTTCTTAATGTGTGCACAGATTAGGGCAACCAACGAATCTGTCAATAGATGTCACTCATCCCTGCCAGAAACTCAGAAACTCAGAAAATTGTATGGTAGAAAAAGCATTAAGCTTAACAATAACCATAGGATGACAAGGTATATGTAACATATAAAAATATATAAAAAATATACAATATCTCAAAAATCAATAGGGACATTCGCATACCGCATGGTTCGTCATAAATTCATCGAGTTTGGAAGCGAAAACCTCAACAGATTCTGATCGTGTGATTTCTTCAGGCAAATAGTTCCAAGTGAAACAAATTCTTACGGAGAAAAAATTACGACGTATATCCAATCGAGAATTGCGGAATGCTTAAAGCCTTTGAATGTGTTCTTGTTCTAGTAAGGTCATTGGGCTTTAGCAAGTGTTTAAGGAGATGGTTTACAGAATGCAGGATTTTGAAGGTCAACATAAGGTCACTACGTATCCGCCGTTGGGTAAAATCTTGTAGGTTCAGTTTTAACATTCGCTCTGTGCAAGGCAAATTTCTGTACCGGGAAACCAACTTTGTAGCACGATGATAAATCCTGTCGAGTAGTTCGATATCCTTCCTCAGCCATGGTGCCCAGGCTTGGATGGAATATTCCATAACAGGACTTATATACGTGTTAATTACCCGGGGTAGGGTTTCGGGCGTAAAAATACGGAATATTCTTTTGAGAAGACTCAAGATACGACAAGCTTTATTGTACACCATCCGGCAATGCTGTCCAGGCTTAAGGTTAAACGAAACCCAGATACCAAGATCTTTTTCTGCTGTGGTCCAGACGAGATCTTGCGTGCCAAGCTGATACGTGTGGTGCAGAGATTTCCCAAGCTGCAGCATTTTACATTTCGCAGGGTTAAATGGTGACTCATTTAACTTGGACCAACGAAATAAGATGCTTAGATCCCGTTGTAATGCCACACAGTCATTAACAGACCTGACACGTTTCCAAATTTTAATATCATCGGCAAATAGTATCAAGTTGCATCCAATATCCTCTACTATATCGTTGATATACACCAAGAATAGAAGAGGTCCATGCACCGATCCTTGCGGAACTCCACTCGTGACGTCTATTTTTCTAGATAAGGTGCTGCCAACGCGAACTTGGACGTGTCTATCAGTAAGATAGTCCCTTATCCAATTCAGCAATATTCCCGTTATTCCATAGGATTCGAGCCTTTTAATTAAGATGTCATGGTTGACTCTATCGAAAGCTTTGGAAATATCGATGTAGCAAGCATGTACAGCCTCACCTTCGTCTAGTGCCTTGGTCCAATCCTCGAACGTTGTAAGAAGTTTAGATAAACAGCAACGACCTCTTCGAAAACCGTGTTGTGCTGCGGTCAAAATATTTTGGTTTTCAAAATGTTCTCTTATGCGCGCAGTCACAATGCGTTCCATTAATTTGGAGATCGCCGGAAGTAACGTTACCGGTCTATAGTTTGCTGTGTCTGAACGGCTACCGCCTTTATAAATAGGCGTTATCATCCCTGCTTTCCATTGCGGTGGTATTTTTCCTTCATTTAAGCTGAGATTGAATATGCGAGTGAGAGGAGCAGTCAAAGCAACGCGACACCTGCGAAGTACGGCGGGGGTAATTTTGTCGGCGCCAGGGGACTTCTTTTCGTTTAGTCGACAAAGTTCCCGCCCAACCATGTATTCGTTGATAGTCATTTCACTTAATAATTCGAAAGGTGGTGAACTTGATGAAAGTTGATATGGTATACAACGCTTGGGATTGAAGACAAATGAGTAAAACGTTGCTAAAGCGTCGGCGGTATCTTGGGCAGTGTGGGTCAATCCATGAGGTGTTAGTACAGAGAATACACCTGGTTTGATCTTTGATCGTTCATTTACTATCTTGTAGAGAAGCTTAGGATTCTTTTTCATTCTCTTAAGCAAGTTCCATTGGAATTGCATGCGATCTTCTCTTACAAGAGTAGTGACTTGATTCCGTATCTTACAGAATCGTTTCCAAGTTTCTTCCGTACCAAACTTCTTATGAGTTACCCAAGACTTTCGCTTAACAGCTAACCATTTCTTCGTTCTACTCCGAATAACAAACTGGTTGTTGTAGCTGCATTTGTGTGGTACAAAAATCGAGTTTTCGTAAATCTTCGTATTGAGATAATTTAGAAACGAATTGTAATATGAGCCAGGATCCATTGAATCAAACTCATGAGTGTTTGCATCACGGAGACTGATATTTAAGGATTCAAATTGTATTTTCCTTATGACTTTCGTCTGTTCACACAATCTTTCCGCACTACATACATAATCAAACAAAAGCACAACATGATCACTCTTCCCCAGTGGTGCCAGGTATTGTATACCCTCTACTGCGGTTGCCTCAGGCGTTAAGACAAGGTCAAGGGTTGAAGGTTGGTCAAGACTCCGCCAGCGAGTTGGCTGGTTAACGTGATTGTGTAGTGAAGCAAATTCTATAACCTCCTTGAATTTATTTTCAAACGAATGCAGGGAGTGCTCACCTCTCGAAAACAGATGCGGGAGATTAAAATCGCCAATGATTAGCAATTGCATAGTCTGGCATCTTGTGATGTGTTGCAATGATTCGATGAGCTTATCATTGTATGAGCTTTCGGATGATGGCGAGCGGTAAATGATGCCGATCAAACATTCATCTCCATAGACTAGTTTTACTAAACACCACATCGTTTCAGGAATTCTGAGGTCAGGATGATCGATGACGTTACACTGCGCTAAACGTTCGTGATAGTAGACTGCAACTCCACCACCGGATCTTCGATCACGATCGCGACGAAGTAGTGACATTTTCGGAATCAAAAGCTCAGCATCAGTCATGCAGGGCTGGAACCAAGTCTCTGTAACTGCAACCAAATCGGGTGAAAGTCTATCACAAAGCTCACATAGTTCAGCTAATTTGTTAGTTACACACTGAGCATTTGTATATATGCACCTGATCGTATTTGTCTTACACAATATCGAATCGTGTACTGTAGCTATTGGACCGACTCGCGATGAGCCGGACCATTTTCGTTTTTTGGGTAACATTTGAACTGTCAATAACAAGATTGCAATCAGGCTGTGGTTGCGATGGTTCTCTGGGTTTGAGCGAGGGAACACGCTTGGGCATACCTAGTCTCACGTCTGGTTGAAGTTTGAGCGGTTAGATTTCCAGTCGGTGTTCATAGCGATAGCCATTTCAGTCGTTAGAAAAGTGATTTTCAGAGGACTGGGCTTATTGCCTTTGTAGTTGGAGGATCTAGGTATTCTAAAAGTCGCGACCAATACAAATTGAGGAAGTCTACAGCATGTTGCGGTGGTGGTGCGACGTTTGATCTTACTCTGCCTATATACCTTAACATGCTCAGCACCAACCATGACCTGTACAGTTCATAGCCAAATTACGATTGATCAGCTTAATAAAAATTTATGCTTGATCTTTGTTCCTACTGACACACTTGGTCTGACGACCTTCTGAGTCCGAAGAAAAACGGTACCAATAAATTGCTTTCACCGATTCGAGCACCAATATTTTTTACTACACTCTTGTTAGATTAGTTCTGCAAATATCTGTTAAACCTAATCGGAAAGTTAGATGTGCAACGAATTTTAAATCATACATATCATGTGTTAGGCCGTTTAGGAGCAAGCAAGCAAGTTTTAAATACGGGCCACAGCGTCGATCTAGACAAATTTGAGACGCGGTATTAAACCCTATAGCGAACGCCTACATGCAGAGGCTGTCGAAGTTCCAAGGCGGTCAATAAGATAGATGGGACAGAAATCTTCGCAATCTGGCGCTCGGCACTAATGCGAAAGTGAATAGTTACTGTTCATCTTATACTTACTAGTTAATTAGATTTTTTTCTTATCAAAAATATCTTAAAATTATCCCCGTTAGTTATGGAATTTTACGCATGTGGGCCACTGTGTCAACTGAGCTTCCCCGTGTTCACTTGAATTAGATTGATATGTGTACACATTAGTAGGAAAGTCGACCACTGATTCTCGTCATTCCCAAGAGACGTGACACACTGTGGGCGTACTATAGGCTGTTTAGCGCTAAGGCCACATCTGTGGTGGGTAGTTGACTACTACTTAATCATGTTCCCTGTCCTGACTATCACCCTTGGTCTGACGAAGCTTCTGTCTCAGAAGTGAAAAATTAACCAAAAACTCCTCTAAACGATTGCACTCAATTTTCTTTGCAATTATAAGCACAGCTTTTGAGAATCAGCGGGGTAATTTCGTCAGCTCTGTGAGATTTTCTCGAGTTGAGATTTAGCAATTTGCGGAGGACACTGTCCGAGGTAATGGTTAGTTGTTGTAAAACGTTTTCGGGTGATATTACGGGAGTTAAGAGTCAGGTAACGGTGTTGCGTGGGCTGAAGACAGTGGAGAAGAAATTGGCTAGAACTTCGGCATATTGCGATGCTGTGATTGTTGTTCCATCACGTGTCACTAAAGCGGCAAAACTGGTTTCACCCTTGACCGGTTATTTATGATCTGATAGAGAATTGTGGGGTTTGATTCCATTTTGTTGAGCATATGTTTTCGATAATTCAATTTGTCATTTAAACAAAACGTTTGTTTACTTTATTCTCAGCAAACAACCTGTCCTCCCAATTCTCAACAGTGGTTATCATGTCGATTGAGTTTGCCATGCAGATTGCGCAAAGTAAACCATTTTCGAGTTTGTCTTCTTAGTTTAACTATATATCCATTTTGTCCCTATCCGCCCTTACATCCACCTTTGAAACAAGGTGGAGGCATTCATCGACCAAGTTTTAGTTCGTTTTCATCCCAAATGTAAATTTGTTTGAGTACAGATATTGCTTATTTTTTTCAGAACTCAGAAAGTTTTATATTAGAAAAGCTGTAAGCTTAACTATAGCCATAGGATGACAGGCATATGGAGTGAAATTACAAAATCTCTCAAAAATCAATAGGGACAGTCACATACCGCATGGTTCGTCATATACTCATCCAGTTGAGGAGCGAAAATCATAACAGATTCCGAGCGTGTGATTTCTTCAAGCAAAATGTTCCAAGTGAAACAAATTATTACCCAGAAAAAAATTCGACGAATATCCAATCGAGAATGCGGAATGATTAAAGCCTTTGAATGTGTTCGTGTTTGAGTAAGGCCATTGGGCTTTAGCGAGTGTTTAAGGGGATGGTTGTCAGTATGCAAGATCTTGAATGACAACAGGAGGTCACTACGTATCCGTCGTTGGGTAAAATCATGTAGATTTAGTTTTAAAATTCGCTCTTTGAAAGGCAAATTTCTGTAACGGGACTCCAAAATTGCTTAACTCCGGGAAGATTTCACGAGCGCGCGATATAATCAAAATATCATAGTTCATAAAAGGTAAGCGCCATCTCATATTACAGGTGGTGATCAATAATTTTTTATAACAACCTTAAATAAACTTTAATGAAATAAACCCCATCGTAATATTTTAGAAGGGCTATGGATTTAGGCA
>JACCGJ010021690.1:0-12102 GCA_013407085.1 Atriophallophorus winterbourni | reverse complement strand
AATGCAATTATCGAAACTGGGGGAGTAAGGCTTTAAACGAGGATTTTCGGAACTACACTCAAATCTCGGTACTATGCCACTCTCGCTACTATGCCACTTTTGCTCGGTCCCGACAAAATTCAATACAAAATAAATTTACTATGCCACTCCCTACTCTCGTTACTATGCCACTATTCTGGGACTATTTATAACTGAAATTCTTGCGCATTTTACGCATATAGTCAACCAGTTTCAGGGTCAAACACGCGATGTTTCGCGCTGACGCCAGCTACAAACAACGTCAGGCGACCGTGACGAAGTAGAGACATACCTTCAACTGCAACTTCATTGTCTGTTAAAGTTGGATGAAACCATGTCTCACTTACGGCAATCACGTCTGGTGAGTGTGTAGTAGTTAGTTCAGTCAATTCGTGGAGTTTAATTGTCAAGCATTGGTCATTCGTATATAAAAATTTGACAGTCGATATTGATAGGAAGGACGGTTCATGTGATAAACTTATTGCCACAGCTCGGGCTGAGTCGGTAGGTAGGTAATTTTGTTCGAAGACTCCGGTAGAGTCGGCCGAATTCCGTTTTTTGGCTTGGTATTTGGACTTTCGGCATCAGCCTTGATATTATTTGTTTTGAGACGTCTGGGAATAATTTTAATCTCTCGGCGAAATTTGTATCGAAATTGCTTCCAATTTTTAAGAACGGCGTCAGCCATACTGTCTGTCAGCAGTGTCAGTTTGAGTGGTCGCGGAGCTTTACTTTCGTATTTCGGTGATATCGGGATCCTAAAGGTATTGATAACAGCTGTATTGTTTGTTTGGATAGCGTCACTAATAAATTTCCATTGTTGTATGTCGTGGTTGGAGTTACACTTTGCATCTGGACTATCAGCAGCTTCAGGAACGTTCAGGATTAAAAGACTACAACTGTCGCACTCGTTTACTTTCCCAGTGTTCCTATTTACTGCAGATTTTGACCGTTCTGACCAGGGTATGTGAACAAAGATACGCGGTGTGTTTTGTTCACCGTCTTGCAACAAGTGTGCAGATAAAAGTACATCTTCTAGTTCTTTTTCACTTTGCAACACTACCCTGAGCAATCTTGGTTTACCTTGGAGTGGCGCTTTGGGAGCACGAGTCAAGCGAGTCAGTGAAACCGGAGTGATTGTTTTTACACCCATGAAAATGTGGCATAGCTCACAATTTGGTTCAATCGCCGGTGTTCATCAAAACTTGTCTAATGTTTCAATGTATATGTATCGCGAACATAAACCTTTTTATTCACAGCACTTTAAAACTCTATGAAGCCTATATACTGATAAATTTACACCCTAATAGGACAGAACTACCTACGCTAGTAGATTCAAACTATAGAATGTAAAACGGTCGTATTCCCAAAGATATATTCTATTCTAGAATTGACTTTTGAGCATACAGCACTTGCGTTTGAAAGACGTTGTCGTTGTTACATTGAACCTTCGATTTGCGATGAACCTTTCTTGGTCGCTCTTTCTGGTGACGCTGTGCGAAATGTCATCTTTAAGCTATGGAAGAGCAGGCACTGGTCACGGGTGCTGAACGTAATTCACCTCGACAACGTGCAAATGCTGTCGATTGACCGAGTATTGCCCATTGCTATTAACGCTGTGGGAGATATTGTTTCGTCTGATTGGACTCGTTAGTCATGTGAAACTCTGTGTATCCTCAAATCTCCATGCGTTTGTGGGGTACATCTATGGTCGACATACACTTAATAAGGATAGAACTTTCAAAAGCTACAAAGTAGTACGGCGTTTAATCCGTATTTATGGGTAAAATTAAATTAAACCTACCGTTAATCTGTTTCTTTTTGAATTTATTGTTTGCTATGTCCTGTACAACGACCCACCGTGTTTAGTTACAGAATCACAGAATGTTTCGGGATTTTGCGCCAATGACCTCCTAAAAATGACTAGTTTGCTGTTTTGTTAGAATCCCCTGCATTTTCACTTAACTACTGGTTCCACGTTGCTTGCCTTTATCGACTGGAGACCGCAAACTTGGCTCGAACTTTACCAGCGCATCAATGCGCACTAAACTTCATTTTATCGTCTACACATTATCACGGCAATCACCGAGAAACCGCTTGTGGTGTGTATGTGAGTGGGATGTGAGCTACTCACTAAATTTGTCGTTTGTCTTTCGCGGCCTGCACGAAATCACTGTGTGTGAACTATACAGTACGTTCCACAGACCCTAAATTAGCGCTAGTTTAAATTCAAACAATGACATTTCCCCAGTGTTTCAAGGCTCACTGATCCAAAACATGCTGTATGTGTCAGAGGAATATAAGGGCATTCTTCAGGTCGATCGAGGTTGAACCGCATATAGAGTCCTATAGTTTTCATTACGTTGCTTTCATCTGTTTCGAGAGCATTCGATCCAACATTAACCACGTCACACACGCGTTTCACACTCACCGATTGCGTCCCCAAACAGTACAATCCAATCCATAAAAAGGGTTTTGCTTCTTAGAATTACCATGACGAATGTCATTTTGTTCGATTGCGGCTCCCTTCGTTCATCTCCTTACGTTCCCCAAAATGTTGTCACTCGAAGCGTTCTTATGAAAACCTACGGAAACCCACATTATAACTGGTTGGAAATTGTCATCGTCGGTCATTTCAGGACTTGCTGCTCTCGTGTTGTGTCGGAGGGAGGTGTTCCGCGTATAATTCGAAAACTCGTGAATAGCACTCGATGCTAATATACTTCACGCCTTCAAACGAATGGTTCCATCTGATGAGAACAAACAACTTAATACCAATAAATTATTGTGAATGAAGGTACTGCGAGCAAGATCAAATTGTCTCGATCGATTTTATTTCTTTAAGAACATTGATGTGATGCTATTTCAATTTTACGCCAGCTACACTCATTTGAAATTAAGTGCAGTGGCATATCGTTGCGATTCGTTTCACTTTTCTGTGTGTGACAAAATCATTTCCCTGTTGGTTTCATACTCTATTGAGAAACCGCATAAATCATGCGATTAAATTAAGGAGAATATTGAAGCTAATTTTTATGCTAGGATTTTCTTTTATATAATTCAATCTTGACCTGTGATATTTAGGTCATGTAAATGTATTCATATGTTTTGCTAGTTTATACCTCTGAACCATGTTATGGCTTACGACTAACCTTCATCATGCCTCAACAGGGTCAGATGTCAGTATTGCAGAATATCAAAGTATTGCATGCTACATTGAGAACGTGAAAATTGGTATATAGCAGGAAAATTCGACTCGGTGGCAAAACAATACGAAAAAGTGAGTTACTCTGATGGACAATGTGTTTCGTATGCAATTTTATTTATCCAATCAATGGTTCCCAAACTCCAAATGGATTTCCGTGTGCTAATGCATGGCTATTGCGTGATTATAGGGTATTTATCCCCGTACAAAACACCGTTGATTTGCATGCATATGAAATTTTCTCGATTGTCATTGTGAGGTTAGGAACCTTTCCATCTAGTACATTACATGGATACGAGTATTTTAGCTGTCGATTTCATTTACGGATATACGATCTTCCGTACTCCGTTTCAATTCGCATGCGTACACTCATGAATGGTACGGTTATGTTTGTTGTAATGCTGTCATGTAATAAACTTGTCGATTTGCTTTGATGTATTATTAAATTAATATCATCTGGTTTTGCCCAAACCTGAAATTACACAGCTAAAATAATTCCGACTTTGTTGGTGTTTACATTTTAACAAAAAACATATGCCTGCAAGTAGCGATCGTTCTGTTACAGATGTCAAGATGTTGATAAATTCATTCAAATTCTATTGTAAGCACCGCCGTCATCGACTGCTTATTATTTTATGCTGGTCCATGCACTTGACTTAACGTCAAACTACGTGAAGCCTGTTTGTGTGTAAGTATGTTTGCCGAAAATCAAACTTATGTTTTGTAAACATATAATTGTTAGATCATATTGTACCAAACTCGATGTTAATGTACTAGCCAGAGTGTGGGAACAACATGATACCCGTCCGGTCATTTTATTCACGTATTCTCATTTCGGTACTTTCAGACACGGGCTAGTACAAGGTTATAATTTGAACTTCGCTTGCTTCGAACGTACATTGCAATCACCCTAAAAAATGAATCCTTATATCATAACATCCTAACTAAGCTTGTCCCGATTTTATAAACATATTGCGTGGGATGTTAGGCGTTATACCCAATTATTATATTGCTTATTTAATTATGGAATTATAAGTATAATTCGTTCGTCTGAAGCACTGCAAAGCAATGTACATTTGAAAAATGTTCTGACGTAAATTCGTTTATCCGTTTTGTGTGAGTGATGACATACAACTTAAGCGTGATTACGATAGCAAATAAGTCCGATAATGCCTAAAAATTGCTCGGTAATTAATGCTCTGTTTTTGTTTATTCAATATGTACCATGGAAGAGTTGTTAACTAGAACTGTGCCGTCTACAAGTTTTCGACTATCGCCTTCTCCGCACCATCCATGAATTACTTGGCACGATTGAATACGCAACACAACTATCCGTAAGAGAATATTTGCAATAAAGATATTCCTTTCTGACGCCAGAGATGAGGTGGATTGCAGAACGCTACAGTCGTCTTAGGAATGCTTGCAGAATCCTCGTCAAATAATCATACCGAATTATTAATTCAACGACCGAGATACGTACAACGATCTGCAGTTTCAGGCGCTTGATTGTCAAGTAATGTGTTGTTTGATACATCAATGTCCTCCAGCACTTGGAAGGTGCGAAACACATTCTAAATTCTGGCAAAATAGGATTGCTTTCATTTGGCCGTCGCGGCTGTTGGGAGAAATATTGACGCTAGCTCGTTTGAGATGGTTTGGTACACGTTTTAAAAATGCATCATCACCACCTACAATATACGCATAGCCTGGTATCGGCTTGTAGAAACAACCGGGTAGCCAGTCCATCGCGTTGCGATAGGCTTAGCGGTACAATTGTGTTTGCCCCGTACTGTCCAAAAGGTTAACCACTGTGATATTCACGCTCTCGCTCACTTTGTGATATTTTTTGCATTCGGTCAATAGTCTAGTTCAGTAACGATTGTGTTCTCTCTAACCCACATGCCTGGGCTAGTAGTAGCAAACCATAGATATAACAAAACCATATGGATGTAAACCGAATTCAGTGGCATCAATATCGTTTATTGTGTATCTCATCAATTGTTTTCGTATATCATCATATCAAATATTATAGAAAACAAATAATCACATGACCACATGTAGTGAACCTACAAAAACAAGCTGCTTTTCACCTCATTTGCATATTCCGCATGCCCGCGTTCGTTTAACTTGTTTCGCACAACTTTTTTCCTGTTTGATTTTTCTCGGTACTTCGCGTCTCTTTACCTGTGCTCTATGGTGTTGATGTTGATGATAAGACTATGATATTAACAGCACGTTTGTGATAGTTTGTCCATCCTCTATAACTAGGATCAGGCTCCCATACTAGTGAAGGGAGAATCCTTGCGGTGACAAGTGTTTCTGTGCAACCTCATGAAAGAATATCGGCGCACGTTTAAACTCGTTCAACGATCGTCCTGTGTTGCTTCTACACAAATTTATAACAGGGCGTTCAATGTAAGCACTTGATTCGTGATGTCGAAAGAAACAATGGCATTTTGATAAATTTCACAAGTTTTGTTGTAAGTCAAAAATCTTAGTAGTTCATATAATGCAGCTACCACGCTGTCCATTTCGCTTCTCGTACCCTTATTTTCACTTGGATGATTTTCCATTGAATGACTTGCCATGTTAAATTGGGGAATCACTGAGATCAGTGATATAAGAATGGCATTGTTGTTGTCATAAATCTAATCCCTTATGAACAGAAGCCTAGAATATTTCTGTGCAGATGTGAAATCTTGCAGCACATTTGTACCGCGTAGGTAACATTTTGTCTATTAGATTTTCATAAGTACTGAGCTAGGAGTGTCGCATGCTAACAAGGTTGTTCACCTATCAAAAATTTGCTAACCAATCTTAGTTCAAAAGGAATCATGTCCAATGATTCATATTTTTGTTGACGTGTAGTGAATACACATGTGTCGCTCTGATCTTGACTTTTCTACAACGACCATTTTCCATTCTGTTGACATGACCAAGCCACCGCAGACGGCGCTGTCTCAGTATGGTGAACATGCTCTGTATACCAGCTTTTGAAAGCACTTCAGCATTAGTCACTCTGTCCATCCACGATATGTTCAAGATACGACGGATTCTACGTAGATGCAAAGCATTCAGCTTCCGTTCGTATCTTGCGGTTCAGGTTGAAAAGCTTGCCATCACTTCGCGTGCGTAGGTAAATGCCTTCTCGTCCTCGTCATGAAAGCGTGCTTCAGAAACAGAGCAAAGAAAATGCCGAACAGCGTGGGAGCATGAACACACCCTTGTTTGATGCCTTGGCGAATTTCAAATGTATCTCAGCTGAAACCGTTAAAATGGACTGAGCCCTTCATGCCTGAGCGGAACGAAATAACGAGCTTGAGCAGTCTTGGGGGGCAGCCTAACAGATCAAGCATTTTGAAAAGACCGTCCATGCTGATGTAATCGATTGCCTTCGTTAAATCAATAAAACAGCTTATAATGGCATGCGATGTTCCCGATACGTTTCTTGAATTTTCTGAGGGAGAAGATCATGTCAAAGTTTGATCTACCCATGTGGAAGTTACATTGAGATTCGGAGTAAAGTCTATTAGCTAAAACTTGTAGCCGGATCTGTAAGACTCCAGCGATGGGCCCACCCATTTCCCCAGTGCTGGCACATATGTACATGGAGTAATTCGAGGAGATGACTTTTGAGAAACGAAGCGTTAAAACCAAACATATGGTGACGCTATGTCGACGATAAATTGGTCATCATAAAGCGCAACAGACTACAAGCATTTCACAGTTATCTCAATAATTTGAATCCGAAAATCCAGGTCACAAAAGAAACCGAGTCTATGGAAGGGACACGTCCGTTCTGGGACTGTCTCGCGCTAATAGAAAACGGGAAGATAAGAACAAGAGAAACGACACCGATGCCATTTTGAGATACACATTTGCGCATCCTAAAAGGGTATGTCTGTCCGTCGCTATTTTACAAGTTTGACCGCGTCTGCATCGATGATGCAGATAAGAGACGAACTCATCAAGAAGTCAGTCGTCGACTTGCTTAATTACGTACCAAATAAACCGAGTTGAACACTCGCAACCGAATACGGAATAAATTTGGCGAGCTACGGTATCTCTAAAGTATGTTAAAAGCGTCTATGAAGGAAGAAGTTGGATCTTGTATAATGCATGTATTAGAGTAATATATAAGGGAGTTAGAACTCTGCTATCCTTATTAATGTATCTCAAAGATAAGCCTCCGTTATTTTCTACAACAAACTGCATTTACAAAATCAAATGAAATGGTTCCGCGGATGTTTACATTTGGAAAACCTCTAGACACTGGACACCGCGTAGATCTTGATGACGTGGAAGTGATAAGACGGGGTGTGAAGTCTTATAGGGAAAGACTTCACACCGAGACAGTTGAAATAACAAAGGTTGGGGCGAACAAGGTGGATTGGGTGAATATCTCAACAATCTGAAGTTCGGTTCTGCAGCGGATAAGGATTATTTTGCATGGCACCTAATGTGCACATGGATTACGTAAGCAGTGTGTCAGCGGACGCTGTTCGCACCTGCACACTAAATAAACAATTTAGGGATGAACACAGCACTTAGTGGGTGTGATCATTTATCTCGATCTCCGCTGTCTATCTTAGAGAAATTAGGATTGGTCAAGAAAATGCACCTAGTCTGCGCTATGGATCCCACTGGGGCATGAAAATCACCTCTGCTTCTCTCATTAAGAGAGGTCGAAGTTGACGGTGGTTGGAAGTAAACCTAGCAAGCTGCACGCACGCTTGTAGATGGCTTCGCACTGTAGGCTGTTCTTCAGAGTGCCAGACACCAAGATTCCGATATCTTTTTGTGATATACTCCATTCAAGCGGGTGGCTGCCAAGTGTATAGGGAAAGGGAAAGGGTTTTCCGACTTGCAACATTTTGCTCTTGCGGAAATTAAATGGCAGTTTGTTTTGGATTGACCACTGGTGCAGCTTATTCAAATCTCCTTGCAGAACTTGACAGTCCTCGATAGAGTTGACCCTCGTCCAGATTTTTACATCGTCTGCAAATAAAACAAGCTTACATGCTAGTAAGTTCGGTAGATCGTTTATAAATATGAGAAACAGTATCGGACCGAGAACCGAACCCTGAGGGACTCCGCTCGTGGCTTCAATTGTTCGAGAAGTTTCACCATCTATTCTGACTTTTAATTTGCGTCCAGACAGGTAACTTGTGAACCATGTTAGTAGGTTTCCGATGACGTCAACATTCTGCAGCTTCTGAAGCAGTAAGGAGTGATTCACTCTGTCGAATGCTTTAGAAATATCTAAGTAACCGGCATGGACGGAACCCCCTTGGTCTAGTGCTTGCGTCCAGTCATTTAGAGTCGTGAGCAAGTTAGACAGGCATGAATATGTTTTCCTAAATCCGTGTTGTGTGAAAGTTATTAGCTGATGGTTCTCGAGATGTTCAACAAGTCGTTCACACACAAGGCGTTCCAAAATTTTATAAACCGCTGAAAGAAGCGTCACGGGGCGATAATTCGCCGGATCAGAACGACTGACTGCCCCCCTTTGTAGATGGTGTTTGGAAGGAGCAACACCGTTTTCCATTCAAAGATTCAGAATTTATGGTCATCAAAAGCACCCAATAGCTTACAATTACCATATCATAGTAAATATACATTCAGGAATAGGTATAAAATAAACATTGGTAATGTCAAGTATAGTCAAGTTGTATATACCATGATGTCAATTCGCAGGTTGTCGTCAAATCGTTATGCAAAAATAACCTTCCAAATTTCGAATAAACGTTCCGATGCTGGGAGAGATTACAAGAGTTTCATGGAGGAAATTTTAAAGGAAACAGACACGTGCACAATAAAAATATCGGCGACAGCTGATACGGCAGTGGGGAATTTGCAGTGTCGCTGAGTGGCTGCGTGTATGACGTGAATCACGGTATTCGAATAAATGTTTTAAGGGATGATGTGGGGTATTCAATATTTTATATGTCAGTATCACATCGCTTCGAAGGCTTCTTTGGAGGGGAGTGGGGAGCCTCAGTTTTTTTCAATCGTTCCTCGTACGCTAGTTTACGGAAACCTCTTACGAGTTTGGTTGCGCGATGGTATATTTTGTCAAGCAATATTATATCCTTTTTCAACCACGGAGTCCAAGCTTGTGATGCATGTTCCATGTTTGGAATTATATAGGCGTTCATGATGGTGGGCAAAGTTCCAGGCGAGAAGGTTTTGAAGATCCGTCGCAGCATACCTAGAAGCTTCGAAGCACGCTTGTAGATAATCTCACATTGCAGGCTGTTCTTCAGACTGCCGCATACCCAGACTCCAAGATCCCTTTCCGATTCTGTCCAGCTCAAAAAAGTCTGCCCAAAGTGATACTGGTACTGGAATGGCTTACCAATTTGCAAAACCTTGCATTTTTGGATATTGAATGGCAAATTATTCCGTACCGACCATTCGTGTAGAGCATCTAGATCACGTTGCAGCTGTACACAGTCCGCAATGGTTTTATCCGGGTCCAAAGTTTAATGTCATCAGCGAAAAGAATCACCTTGCATGCGAGCGTCTCCGGTAAGTCGTTGATGTAAGCCAAGAAAAGTACTGGCCCGAGGACTGAACCTTGCGGTACGCCACTAGATGCATCAATAGCCTGTGATAGTACCCCGTTGATTCGAACGATCGCCTTACGCCCACTGAGGTAACTTTCAAGCCATATGAGTAGCTGTCCGCTGATACCCATCTGATTCAGCTTTTGTAATAGTCGAAAGTGATCAACTCGATCGAAAGCTTTAGACATGTCCAGATAACAAGCGTGGATGCTAGCTCCTTCGTCAACCGCTTGGGTCCAGTCATTTAAAACCGTCAACATGTTTGTTAAGCATGAGCGAGATTTACGAAAACCATGCTGTGCTACAGATATCATATTTTGTGATTCCAGGTGATGAACTATATTTTCTGTCACTATCGGCTCTAGAACTTTGGATATCACAGGAAGTAGGGTGACAGGACGGTAGTTTGCCGGATCTGAACGTCTACCGCCTTTGTAGATAGGTGAAATGACCCCTGTCTTCCACTCTGTTGGCACCACTCCTTCAATGAGAGAATGTTTGAACAATTCACACAAAGGTTCACACAGCTGCTGGTCACAGGATTTTAGTATAGTCGGAGTGATCCCATCCACTCCAGGGGATTTCCTAGGGTTCATTCGACACAAATGTCGTTGTATAATCGCTGGATTTATCTCGATCTCAGTCAGCTGTTGCGTCACTGTTGATGGCGTTAATTCTTCAGTCGATCGAATCGCTAACGGACTAAATACTTTAGCATAAAATTGAGCGAGAGCATCAGCTGTTTCCTTTGCTGAGACTGTTAATCCTTCATCAGTAAGAACAGGAAACACCCCTGGTTTCACGCTCGATCGAGCATTGACAATCCGATAAAGCAATTTAGGATTTCCTTCCATTTTCCAAGATAGAAAGCGATGGTAATTTTGCTTGACTTCTTTGATGAGAGTGTTTACTTTGTTGCGAATTCCGCAAAATTTTTGCCACGACGCATCAGTCTTCGTATTTCTGTGTTGAAACCAAGCAGAGTTCCTTTGCCCGATCCATTTTTTCGTGCGACTACGAAGCTTAAAGCGAAAGCTGCTTAACCTTCGTTCATTAACAAATCGCGAATTTTGATATATGTTTGACTGAACTCTTTCTGTGATTGCGGTGCAATGTGTTTCCGTGTTGTGATAATCAAGCCCTCGCCAATTTACTAACCTAAGCGCGTCACGTAAACTCACGTAGTTGATCCTTCTGAATAGTTTTGCGGACTCACATACTCGTCTAGCGCTGCATACATATTCAAAACCTAACACAAGATGATCACTTCGACCGAGAGGGGCAATGTAGTCAACTCCTTCAACTGCTGTTGCCTCGGAAGTAAGGATTAAATCCAAAACGGACGGTAAATCTGATCCTCTTTTGTGAGTAAAGTCGGACACATGGTTATACAGTGGAATCATGTCGATCAGCTCACGGAATTTATGATCAGTTGTGTGTAGAGGATGATCTGATCTGTTAAAAAAATGAGGAAGGTTGAAGTCCCCCATGACCAGTAATTGGGAGCTTCGCATCTCTCCGGCATATTTTAGAGCCTCTAATACCCTGTCGTTTTGAGCATCCGTCGAAGATGGAGGGCGATATATTATACCAATGATGCAGTCGTCCTGTGACTCCTATGTAAGGCTACACCAGAGGGTATCTTCTGATTCGAGGTTGGTATCGTGAATCTTCATGCACTGAAGACGTTCGTGAAAGTATAAAGCCACACCACCACCTTATCGTGGACGATCGTTCCGTAATAGTATCATGTTTGGGATCGACAGTTCCCTTTTATTCATACAAGATTGAAACCAGGTTTCAGTCACAGCGATGAGGTCTGGTGAGTATCGTCTGCACAGCTCGGTTATTTCAGCCAATTTATTGAACAAACTTTGGGCATTCGTATAGAGACACTTTATTGAGCTTTTAGCATGCAACAACGAGTCAGTAACAGTATTTATTGGTCCGACGCTGTCGACGTCGGACATTTGTCGTTTTTTGATGCAAGTTGAGATATTTTCACTGGCGACTGTGAGCCAGACTCGGATGCCTTTGCAATGGAAGGCTGCAATTTGACTTCAACAACTTTGGGATTGCACAATCTAACGTTATCGGGTAATCTCTTTCTGTATAGTTTTAGTTCGGATCGGACAGAATCTGCCATACTACTTGACAAAAATGTAATCTTGAGTGGATTTGAACATTTTCCTTGATAGTTTGGCGAGCAAGGTATTCGGTATGTGTCGACGACTACAGAATTTGAAGAGCCCATAGTCTCGGCAATAAATGACCACTGTTTACGATCGTGCTCTTTTCTTTCGTAAACCG
>JACCGJ010021689.1:0-10839 GCA_013407085.1 Atriophallophorus winterbourni | reverse complement strand
AAAAGCCAAACGACAGCTGTGACGTACCAATTCATGCAATAGTCAAATTACGTAACCGCGAGTACTTTGTTTTCCACAAACAGGTAAGCCTGTTTTACATAAACAGTGAACGTGGAGACAGAGGATCATCCACTTGTCTCAATATTTGTACAGCAACCAAACCGCAGCTTCCCAAATGGCTGCAGTCCTTTTGCCTGTATTATTTGATGAGTTTCACATTAGTTTTACAATCATGTGCACTGGTCCGTCATATTCCACGTCGTCAGTGGACATTCACGAAGAAAGTAAAGTGAATTCGTTTAAATTGTTTTTAACCTGTAACCAAGTTTTCATGCGAGTAAATTTCACGATTCCTGAACTTACTCACAAGAAGTTTAAAGATTTGATCCAACGGTAGCATGATGGTGTGCAGATTAACCATCTTGAATAAAATGGGAATAGTCAATTTCAAGCAAGAACACTGTCGTCATTGAGCTGACTGAAGTCACGACTCAATTAAAATGATCTTCCTATTTACATCATTATGATAACAAGTATTAATTACGGGGGGAATTTTGTTGTTCCATTACAACCAAACGGAACCACACCACCAAGTCCACGAGCCAAACAGGCAACGACAGCTGTGACGTACCAATTCATGCAATAGTCAAAATACGTAACCGCGAGTACTTTGTTTTCCACAAACAGGTAAGCCTGTTTTACATAAAAAAAATTTAAATTAGAAATCTAATTAAACACAAAGTATATGATACATAACCAAGATGCGGAGGTCAAACTTTTTCAATCTAGGCCAAATTCGTTTGCGGTCCAAATGTCTATTTAGTTTTTAACCTTCACTTCCTGGAGATTTGTTCGAACGTTAATCACGTCAATCATGGTCTCTTGTGGCGCTGTTTATTTTGTTATGATTCAAAACCAGAGGACAATAATTAAGCAGTCAATCAGCTTCGTTTACTTCGCGATCAGGGAAAAACAATTAGTCAAATAATTAGTGAGCAAACGACAAATTTGCACACAGAGTGGGATCACTTATAAGCGAATCAAATTATTCATATTACATCTCAAATGTGTCTGCATCGTTTGCCAATTTGATTAGAATTATTCACGAGCTGATGCAACTGGTTCCCTTCGCGCATGTAACAACTTGTTGTCGTTTAACCGGCTTCGACGAATTGCATATCATTTAATCTTTGATCATGATGATTATATCTAGTCCTCTTCCCATGCGAACCATTTTCAGACATAAAAATTGGTCCTGTACTCCACAATAAATTTTCAATTTATATGTTGAATGTGGATGTTTCCTTGACAGTGATCGACAGTATTAAGAATGAAACCTAACTTTGAACTAAAATTCTCATTTGCATGCATTTCCATCACACACAGACCCCACGACCGGTTTCGTGCTGTTTGCATTAATCAGGTAGGGACTGTAATATCGGGATCCGCATGTGATTGAAACAGTGGATGAATGTTTCAAGCGTATGCGGACCCCGATATTACTGTCGCTACCTGAAGAGGGCAGGAAACCCGTCGTGTGGTGTGTGTGATGGAAATTAGGGAAATGAGCATGTTGGTTATAGGTTATGGGTTTAATCCTATAATACATGTGTTTGGGCACATGTGATTCAACAGATTGTTCGTACTAGCCTTATCCAACATTTGCATAGGAGCGCTACTTGTCTACCGTTGTACTGTTTTCAATGTGCTCTTTTGAACAGTATATTCCATGAAACAAGGAAATTGATGACGGTGATCACGTTGTGATTACAACTGTCTTTATACCACGGATCTAACCGGTCAAAGATCAATTTGACATTTCAATCCTGAAAGGAGAATTTGCGTCGGAATACACACATTTTCATCACGTAGAAGTATCAACAGCTGCGTTGCTGCAAAAATATGAAGTTGCTTTGAAAATTTCATATTTTTGTTTTATGATATTGATAAAAAATGTTGGAAATGTTATAGATGGTTGAAAAACGAGTAGTTTCATTATAACTATGGGATCTTAACACAGACAAACATGTATGTATGTATGTATGTAAATATATAGGTATGTAGGTATGTATGTATGTAGATATGTATGTATGCATGCATGTATATATGTATGTATGCATGTATGTATGTATGTATGTATGTATCTATGTATGTATGTATGTATGTATGTATGTATGTATGTATGTATGTATGTATGTATGTATGTATGTATGTATGTATGTATGTATGTATGTATGTATGTATGCATTTATGTAGATATGTATGTATGAATATTATGTATGTATGTATGTATGTATGTAAGTATGTATGTATGTATGTATGCATGTATGTATGTATGTAAGTATTTCAATCCTGAAAGGAGAATTTTCGTCGGAATACACACATTTTCATCACGTAGAAGTATCAACAGCTGCGTTGCTGCAAACATATGAAGTTGCTTTGAAAATTTCAGATTTTTGTTTTATGATATTGATAAAAAATGTTGGAAATGTTATAGATGGTTGAAAAACGAGTAGTTTCATTATAACTATGGGATCTTAACACAGACAAACATGTATGTATGTATGTATGTATGTAAATATGTAGGTATGTAGGTATGTATGTATGTAGGTATGTATGTATGCATGCATGTATGTATGTATGTATGTATGTATGTATGTATGTATGTATGTATGTATGTATGTATGTATGTATGGCATTTATTAGATATTTATGTGTGGAATATTATGGTTTGGATGTATGTGTTGTATGTAAGTATGTTGTCGTATTTAGCATGTATGGTATGTATGTATGTATGTATGTATTTAATGTAGTAGTATGATGTATTTATGTCTGTAGTATGTGTTATATGTACTGTGTATGTACTGACTTCATATGTGTATGTATGAATGTATATATAATAATATATTTATATATATATATAAAATATATATTTATCTTATGTAGATGTGTTGTATTAATGTATGTAACTTGTTGTATGTAATGCTGTAAGGCTGTTTTTATAATGTATGTATGCATGTATGGAGTATGCTATATTGTATGTATGTTGTCATTATGTATTATGTAGTATGTATGTCTGGATTGTATGGTTGTATTATGTAGAACTGTATTTAGGTTTGTTATTTGATAGTGTGTATGTATTACTGTATGTTTTGTGTAGGAATGTATTATGTATTTCATCCATGTATTATTATGTATGTATTAATGCATGTATGATATGTATGTGGTATGTATATATGTATGTATGTAATGTAGTATGTAATGTATGTAATTATTTATGAATGTATGTATGTAATTTGTGTATGTATGTAGTTTAATGTATGCATGTTATGTATAGATCCATAGAATGTATGAATGTATGTTTGGTATGTAATTATATTCTGTATGTCTGTATGCAGATTGTATGTGTTTATGTATGAATGTATGAATTATTTATGTATTACTATGTTTTGTAGTAGTATACTATGTATTTATTTTGTATGTATGTTAATGTATGTATGTATGTATGACTGTATGTACTTATGTATGTATGTTTGTTTGTCTGTATGCCGGTATGTGTGTAATTAGTAATTATGTATGTTTGTATGCATATAACTTCCTTCATATAGTGTGCACTGCAGGTGTTGATGTTCGATTAGGATCACTACGCTTTGAAGTAATCACTTTGTTTTAATCTAATTTAAAATCATTAGATTATAACATCTCTTATCTCTGTCACTTTTAAAGGCTCATTGAAAATAATCCTACCATCTTCTCGTGATAACTGGAACAGCTAAACCTCAGTTTTAGAAATGAGGGGATATGAGAGTAATAACACAGAATGAGTCAATTTCAAGCTTTATTATGTCTCGACCTGAGAGTGTATACTGTTTACGGCTGCTCGTGCGCAACTCAGATAGCTTAACCGAGTACCCCCTATTGCTGTGAGCGCCTCGCGAGAGATTGTTGATCCCGAATCAGACCGTTTTATCATTCGAAACACCGCGGGGCGTGAAACCATCGAGCTCTGGTGATCAACCGAATGAGGCCGACAACAACAGTTCTTTAATAAGAACCACATTTAAATTTGCATTCAAATCTAACTCTGTTAACAACTTATTTACTGTTTTAAGGCTGACTAAATATAGTCTTCTTGTCTCGGGCTGATTACGGCAAACCCCCAGAAACTAGTTTGGGTGTGCAAATCAAAACAAATTTCGGCACAACACTACATTTAAAGATCTGTTGTGTGGATTATATGAATGCCGCAATGTTACTTGTTCATAAATCGAGAACCATTCAGAGCAATTTGAAGACTATCTTTTGAAAATCGGATATAGTTTGTTCTGTATTAGATAGAATCAGTTTGTACCGAAATTGAAACCCATTGTTTATTCTGTGTTTCGCTTTTTAAACACCGAATCCTTTTCCGGATTTCTTAGTATATGTGGCACGTACGTTGGACAGTATCTGTCGCCGACGGAATAATTTATAAGAACGTTGGTAGGACCAGAAAAGTTTCCAAAATTTGGACGGCATTACCCTTGACAGTGAAAAACATCGACGCTGGGATCGAATTGATGAATAAAATTCATCTTTTCAGCGGTAAGCATTGGAATATCGAATAAATGTCACATAGATTACATTTGTGATCAGGATCCGGTGCTATTGTACTCCTGATCTCAAATTATAATGATGACATTTTATCGCGGATAGTGGTGGTATTTATGATTTGCTCTCATCAAAATCTTACCCTAACACGAATTATTATCAATATAAGACAATCAACAGCGTGGAATCCAACTCTCACATGCAAATGGAAACCCATGCGTTTGTTTGATTGCGTAATGTTTGTTTAATGGCAAGGCAGTGCCAGGAGTGCTCAAAGTTGCAATAATCTTCGACAAAAATACTTGTTCATCAAAGCTGTTTGTCTTTTTCCTTTTACGCAAAACCTAATTTTACTATCATTATTTACCTTAACATGTGTGTCGGCACAGAAAAATTGAAAAGGTTGGTTCACAGGTTCATACGTTGTTCGCGATTTGTCTACGTTTCAAGTTATGTAGAACTTGATCCTACGGTTGCCACTGCAAACAGAGCGAAAGCGGCCGTGGGGTGTGTGATCGAAATACGTCCAAATGTGTAGTATTTGTCTCAAGTTTGTTATGTTAACGGCGGTACCAAAATTTTGTCAGGAAGATACACAAATTACTCAAATAGTGATGTTTTCTCACATTGACAGGTGATCACTTTTGGATCTTACGTGATGAATCGCACCTGGCCCGGCATTGTCCGCATCGAGGGCTGCCTCTGACCCGAATCGGGTTGCCGGCAGGAGTAACCAAAGTTGATACTATATTCCAGTGGTCGAAAAACAATGAAGTCTATTTGATGTCCGGTTCTCGGTATTGGAGATTTGACGCGGAAGCAGGAAGAGTTGCCGCTAAACCAGGTTATCCACGTTTAATCAAGGACGGCTGGAAAGGAGCTCCGACGCCTGTTAAAGAAATATTCACTGGGCTCAATGGTAAGCTGGTTCCCAAAGCGATCGAAATGTAATAGCAAACTGAGATCAAGTAATTATGCACCACATGTGTTCTGTAAATATTCCAAGCCATTTATTATACGATGGTCTTCACTGAACTTTAGGATGCTTAAAATGCCTTCATTTTTACATATACCGAACTCCCGTGTATATAATTGAGAGAAGTTGTACAATAAAATGTCTAAGCATATGACGAGGTAAATATTCACACTTTTAAAATCACCACGCTAGAGCGAGAAACATTTTGATTCTTGGTATTTTGGGAAATTATGGCTGGGTAAATATTCCCAAATGATAAATCGTCGGGGGATTGTAAGTAAAAACTATTGATAAAACATCACGAAAAAATTTATTAAAAATTCAATAACTCAGTTATTTCCATTTACAGGTGAAACGCTATTCATAAAAGGAAAAAAGTACTTTGAATTCAGCAACATTGAGATGCGTATCACCTCCCGCTCTCCCAAACCGACTCAAATGCGTGCCTGGGGTTGTCTCTGAAATTCGATGCCACGACACTGCAACCGTGAATGTTTGCTGCCATAAATGCACTGCGCTTATTATTTTGGAAACGTTTTGAACCAAATAACATCCTTGCTAAATGCCACACATTAGCTTCTCCTTTCTAAACGGGTAGCACCTCTGAGAAAATTTGATACTTAGCGTATTTTGTTTTTAATGTCCAACCTTTGAGGATTCCCCGTGTTCTCAAATGCACTGCAACCAAACGTGATGGTAAAGTTTACTTGCTTATCAGCTAGAAGTTAAAAGATTTTTCCTGCATTTCCCATTTACTTTTTCGGATTCGCATACGACCGATCAAGTTTGGCTCGGAGAGATCGTAGAAACACAAATAGCGGGCTGTGTGCTTAACACGACATGTTCAGTTTAGGATTGGCGATTTAATTTGGAACAAAATCCTGTTCGTGCTGACACCCTTGGTCTGATGATGGGCGTTGATGATCGGTACCCAAATGCTACTCTAACTGATTCAATGCACACGCTCATTTTTCAACAAGGGCCACAATCGCGTGAATGATGTTCCACTAGGCCTAAAAACAATCAATCAAATCGCAGGCTGGAGAATGTACATAAACACGCTCGAAAGTGAGGTATGACACCCACCGAGTATTTGAATATTGTACGTGACTGGACCGAGTGGCGACATTTGATACAAGGAATTCATGTCACAGATAAACAGGATAAATATTTTCTTTTGTTTTGTATATTGAAGAGTAAAAGAACCGAGCCATCGGATTAGACTGATTATGCCTTCAAAATGTTCCAGGCTATGCACTCAAAATAATTGAGATAGTTAAAGGGAATGCATTCTCGCGCCATGTCGACAAAGCCTTAAATATCCAATGAAATTGAAAGAGTGGTCTATAGCAATCAGCTTCAGCTTCAGCTCAAAATGGTAAGACCAGTAGTACGTAAAAGCTGCGATTGGAGAGCGTTCGGGAGTTGATCGATTATACGCAAGCAAAATTGACCATAATCGTAGGAAACAAAGCTTCTGTTCCTGATTTTGGAAATCAATAAATGGATTGTGAAACGGGTAGTCATTAACCATCAGCCAGTCATATTCGACTCCAGTTAAAGAGTAAATACAATAACCAGGACTTTTTCATAAGATAAGATTGATGATGATAAGAGGGGCTGAGAATCGCATCATAGACGCCCAACTTTGATAGCAAGAGTTAAGTAGTTCATTCAGATAGGTCACTCTGGGCGTTGCTATTGCGAGTCAGGCTTGTCTGAGAAAAGAGCGGTGCATAGCTGTTTTATGAAAACAGATGTTGTAATGACCAATGTATCTGGTAACGCTACTAAGCTGAAGCCACTGATTGTCTTCATTTGACAATCCATGATTAGTGTTTCAAAACCATCATACGTTACTGCAATTAATTGCCATTTTGGTATGTGAATATTAGAGGCTTGAGTTTCGCTATCCTAGTGCCTCTATACGCTTTGAGATAAGAGCAACGCTTGCTTACAAACTGCGAGATAGTCGTTAGTTTTTAATCGAAACATTTACGAAGAATTATTAATACAACACACCCATGTGGTGATGGGCGTCAAATTACCTTATATCCACCGAACAGCGAGGTCATAGTGTAGCGGGTATGGGTAGAGGTAGCTCGGTATTGATTGCGTCAGGTTATTTCAGCAAGCCCACCTGGACAATCACCATATAACATTTTCATCTGTCTAACAATAACTACGTTACCCCGCGTTGTACGCCAACACATCGATGGTGTCTCGATTCACACCTGAGTTCAACCTGTCAGACGCTAATCGCGATGAACCACGAATCGCACAACACAGGAGAAACCAATTGGTCAAACGCGTTTATTACACACAAGCCTAATGACGAAACACACGCTTAGCTTATATAGGCTAACAAACAATCACAACACTGACCCTCAAAATGTCTGTCCCGGGTTGTCACTTCGATCTGATTTGACAGTCGATTTCTTGCCAACCGGTACAGTTGAAGCCCTCACCATGCAGCGCTCGTTTGACCACCATTGACGTATTGCATATCGTTCGATTGCAGCTGGCGTTGCCAATTGTCGCATAATTCCGAATATGTTGTCGCTCGAACCGTTCGAATGAAATCCTCTCGTTCACACTTGTCGCCGTAGAACTTTTCGGCGCTCCTTGGTCTTGTGTTGTGACGAAGGTTGAAGTTATGCATATCATTCGGAAGCTCGTGATTAGCACTCATCGCTGATGCACTTGGCATCTCCATAATAGGATGAAGTAATAGTACAAACTTGTCGACTCAGCATGGACGTAAATGCACTTAACTCGTCAAATCCTGCTGTACTGCATGCTGAAAGTAGTCGAAGAAACGACACAACATCCTACGACCATATCCAGTAAGTGAAGCTAATTCAAACTAAACGAAGCCGCATTGCCTAACGGACAATGCGAGTGGAGTGGTGGTAACAGCTACGCACATGACGAAGTATGATTATCCCACCTTATCCGGGTTTAAAATGGGCACCAACAGTAGTAGGATGGATCACGGTGACCACCGAGCGCCCAGTCTAATGTGAGAAATCCTAACGCGTGTAATGCTTCGATATTACGAAACCTGAGGTAATCCTCAACAGGTCAAATAGGCACGACTGGAAATAGAAATGTGGATTATTCAATGAAAAATATTGACATCGCTTCCCAAACTAATGTTACCGATAGTTAAATAAACCTCTACCTCTGATGACCTAATTCACCTATAACATAGCACGCTTCGAATAGAAGAATAGGGTGTTTAAATTTATCCTTGGAACGAAATAACGAGCAAAAACATAAAACGGTGTTGCGTTTGAGCTGTGATTGTTTAGCGAGTTTTCGATAGGTGAACAACCTTGGTAGCATGCGGCGCTCCTAACTCAGTACTTATAAAAATCTATAAAGCATAATGTTACCTGCGCGGTACAAAGGAGCTGCAAGATTTCACATCTCTACAGCAATGTTCGATGCCACTGTTCAGGGATATTTGAATGCTGACGGGATTAAATTTATATCTTGTATTTTATATCACTGATCTCAGCGATTCTCTAATTTACCTGAGTAAATCATTCAACGCAAAATCATCCAAGTGATAATAAGAGTAGGAGAAGCGAAATGGAGAGCGTATTTGCTGCATTTCATAAACTACTCACATCGTGTGAGTAGCATAACAAATTGCATTAATGGCAACACTAAAAGCACCTTCCGTGTTGCGGTACGAACACCTTTGACGACACAAATATTCATTTTACAAAAACAGGGATTAGTATAAATAGTAGCAAATTCTACATATCTACATCCGATGAAACCATTGAAATTTTGCTGAGCAATCGATTTGAAACAACATGCTAGGAAGAGCTGGTGGCAAGCATATCAGTCCAAATTGTACGTGAGATATCATAAGTGCCAAGAAACAAGAAGCCACCGATCGCCAAGTAAGTAACACGAGCTGCAAGGCCGGCAAAAATAATATAAGAGAAAAAAGAATTAAGCTGGTGAACCTGAGAACAGGCGCAGTAAGATTAGAGTGGTAAAAATCAACAATCAGTACGGCCAATTGATCGCAAATGTTGTTACAGTGTTATGTAGTGTGGGTTGAGAGACAGTTGTGCCAGGTGATCAACTAGATGATACTAGAGACCAAACCCACCGAGACAGAGAACAGAACAACACAGGGTGGATATGAAATGACCAATCCTAGACTCAGGACACAGGTTCGAAGGTCCTAGAGCCGGACAGGGCCAGTGTTTATATAGAGGACAGAAAGGGGTGTGCGAAGTATGCGGCAAAGACATTGAAGCGTAAGGTTACCACGTGTCACAGCATGCATCCGCAATGTTCGGATAAGGACATTACCAAGGTCGCACGTGTCATGGGTGAGGACGCCTCACCCAACACCTCCCCTCGCGAAACTTTCGTACTATGTTCTCCTACGGTCAACCCGTAACCTGTTTGGTTGGTTTGAGAATTCGCTCGCCTCGCCTGAGTGTCAGTGGGTTTGATGTTTCGGTGGTTTCTGTGGTTTGAACGGGTAATTTAAACATGTCAAGTAATATATCCAGTGGGACGCTAGCATCAACTGGAGGTTGGCATTGAGGATTGGAATTTGCAGGACGTAATTGGTTGCGATGGCGTACCCATACACCATCTGGGACGGTCACTTCATAGAGAACTGAACCTCGAGGATTAGTGATTCGTCCCTAGGCCTAAGGGTTCCTGTTCTGCGAAGATCACGAATCGAAACATAGGTCCCTTTATTTAGTGGAGAACAGTTTCTCACAAAACGTTCTTCTTGGTCTTGGGTTTGAGTTGGTAACATACTCCTTAGAGTTGCGCGCAATTTACGCCCCATGAGGACTTCTGCTGGCGATTGCTGGTTAGGCGAACCAGGATGTGGTGCGGACCGGTAGACCAGTAGAAATCGTTGAAGCACTTCCATAGTTGTCCTCTCACGCACGTGCACGTTTGAAGGTGTGAACAATGCGTTCGGCTTTACCGTTGGATTGGGGGTGGTAGGTCGGAGACCGGAGGTGATTAATATTGTGTGTTCTACAGAACTGTTCAAACAGGGCGGAGGAGAATTGCGAACCATTGTCGGAAACGATGGTATTTGGTAGGTCATGTTGACTGAAGATTCGATTTAATGCGTTGAAGGTAGCGGTTGCAGTTGGCGGATCCACAGGAGTGATTTCTGGCCATTTTGAGTGAGCGTCAACAACGATGAGATAGGATACATTATCGATCGGACCGGTGAAAACCAAGCGTACACTCTCCTAAGGTTGGGTTGTTGG
>JACCGJ010021688.1:0-12637 GCA_013407085.1 Atriophallophorus winterbourni | reverse complement strand
CTTAAAATAACCGCAGGATGGTATGGTGTTTAGTAAAGCAAGCAAAAGTGAAAAATATGAAGCGAGTGTCATAAGAGGATAAAAGAGCAATAGTTTTTGCAGCGTAAAAGCATAGCTTAAAAAAACCACAGGGTGTTATATACAGTGTGGTGAAATAAAACAGGGGGTATCATCTAGTACGGGGGCGGGAAGGCCGTATAGCGGGCCACACTCGCTTGGAAATTGCGTCTTCCCGAAATTTGCGAGGCGGTAGCAGGGGAAACGGAGGCATCGTGGTTGCGTTAGACCTGTAAACAAGTGAAACAGAAAGTTAAATGTAGTAATGTAGTAATCAAGGGATTTTGTAATGGAGTTCTTGGAGGAAGGAGTCCATTCTGTGTTTAAACACGGTTAAGGAGGGAGCCGATACCACATCCTCTGGTAATTTGTTCCAAAGAGCACAAACACGCACAGAGAAAAAGTACTTTCGGCAGTTGATACGGGACTGCTTCAAGCAAAGTCTGTGGAGTGACCGCGCAAATGCGTTGTCTCAGTATTGCGGGAAAATAGGGAAAAGCACGGGTGGGTGGGTGAGGACATGATCTGATATAGATAGATAAGATCACCACGGGTCCGGCGATACTGCACAGAAAACATTTTCAATATTTCCAATCGTTGAGGATATGGAATGAAGAACAATCCTCTGACAAGTTTCGTCGCACGCCGTTGAGGTGCCTCCAACAACTTTTTGGTCTTCGATCAACCATGGTCTCCAGGCCTGGATAGCATATTCCAAATGTGGCCGAAGAAACGCTTTCAAAAGAATAGGAAAACATCGTGGCTCAAAGTGATTGAGTGCTCTGCGCAGGAGACCCAACATACTATTGGCAGTGTAGGCCATTTTTCTACAGGTGGCTGAGACGGATAACCTAGACTCAACAATGATTCCTAAGTCACGTTCAGCGTTGCTAACCTGGAGCGACTGATTACCAAGATGATAGTGTGGAGTACTGCCAGCGCGAGTAGAAAGGACACGGCATTTCGATACGTTGAAGGGGAGGTTATTCGTGACTGACCATAAGTGGAGTGTGTTGAGGTCCGCTTGCAGTAGATCCATGTCAGTACGGCTGTAAATCGTTCGCCATATTTTGACATCATCTGCATACAGCAAGACAGGGGAATGAAGGGAACGTGTAAGATCGTCCACAAAGATGAGGAAAAGATTCGGTCCTAAAACAGAACCCTGCGGAACGCCACTAGGGGTGGCAAACGGGGTTGAGAGAGAGCCGTTAACACGCACACGTGCCGATCGTTCATGGAGGTAACTTTTTAACCACGACAAGAGCTTGCCGGAAATTCCCAGCGAAACAAGCTTCTGCAGAAGTATCCGGTGGTCCACTCTGTCAAAGGCCTTGGAGAAATCCAAATAAATCACATGGACTTCCCGACCTTTATCGACTGCGGTCGTCCACTGATCGCGAGCAAGCATAAGATTTGTAAGGCACGATCTACGACGGCGGAAGCCATCTTGATTATCGGATAAGAGTTGAAATGTGTCAACGTGATGCCGTAATGCGTCCACAATAATAGATTCCATTATTTTGGATACCACGGATAATAGGGTGATGGGGCGATAGTTGCTGACATCGGAGCGTGAACCACCTTTGTAGATAGGAGAAATGGATCCACACCTCCACTGGACGGGAACACAACCGAGAGAAAAAATATGCTGAAAAAGGTCCGTCAAAGGGTAGCATAAAGAAGCAGCACATTCGCGCAGAACTCTAGGGTGAAGCGTATCAGGTCCAGCAGAACTAGAAGGGCGCAGGGATATGAGCTTGCCGAAAATAGCGGCAGGTGTAAAAGTGATGTCTGAAAGCTCGAAAAGTGATGGGGTTGAGTTGACAGGTACGGAAAGCGATGTACTGGAGGGCTCAAAAATCGAGGCATAGTAAAGCCGTAGTGCTTCTGCTGCTTCACTGGCTGTCTGGGTAGGGCCCAACGGTGTTTCTAAAGTTGTAATGCCAGGTTTGACATGACGTAAACGATTGACAAAGCTAAATAGCCGTTTTGGGTTATCAGCAAAGGCACAAGAAAGTTTGTACTGGTGTTTCAAACGATCTTCGCGGATGAGAGCCGTGGATTGGTTTCGATACATTCGATAGCGTTCCCACTGTTGATAGGAAGGGGAGTGGACATAAATAGTCCATTCTCTATTCCGTTCGCTAATGAATTTTCGAGTGCGGCTACGTAGTGGAGTTCTCCTGTGCTTTCGCAGCGGAACAGCTTTAGTTACCGTGCATGAAGCTGTTAATTGTAGTAGTCGAGAGGAAAAACTCAACCATGCATCGTCAGCTGATAGGTCGGTACTGAAATACCAGTCCTGATTCAGAATAAGAGTGTTTAGCTTGTTGTAGTCTGTCCACCTCCGTGTGAACACTGAGCTATCTGCAATCTTGTCAGCCCAGTAGACTAGCTGGAAATGTAAGAATACATGATCACTGCGCCCAAGCGGTGCACGACGTTCGACATATTCAATCATCAGTTCATCGTCTGTCAAAATAAGATCCAGTAAAGATGGCGTATCATTAGAACGGAAACGGGTGGGTTCAGTGGAATGGTTGAACAATGGGTGTGTGTGGAACAGATCTAGTAACTTTGAACCGAAATGACCATCTGGATAAGGACGATCGAACAAATTTGGAAGATTAAAGTCCCCCATGATGAGAACATGTGTGTGTGTCTGAAGGAGTACACGATTCAGGTAACTTAGCAATTGTTCATCGTCTTGGTTAGAATTACTCGGGGGGCGATAAATAACTACAACTATGATTGATTCAAAACTGGAAATTTGTAAAGTGCAACTTAAAGTATCAGAGGATTGCATGACAGAAGTAAAAAGTTCAGTACAGTGAATAGAGGAATTGACGTAAAGGGCTACGCCACCACCAGGCGATGGTCTATCGGATCGAAAAACGTTCATGTTCGGGATATGAATTTCATTGTCAAGATGGCGTTCGTTCAACCAAGTTTCAGTGAGTGCAATAATATCATAAGGACATGTGGAAACATGGAACGTTAGTTCATTGAGTTTGCTCAACAGACCTTGAGTGTTTGTATAAGCACATTTTAGGTATTTGCGGTGAATAAGACCAGACATTGCGTTTTGGCCGGCCAGAGTAGGGCCGGCTAAATCAAGTTTTTTTTGCATAATATCAGAGGAGTTATTCGATGTAAGATCACTTATCTTTGGACTCGAATTTTCAGATAGGAGAGTAGCCAGCGTAGGGTTGTTGGAGCACATTTCGCTTTGTGTAACAGGATTTTGCGTTGCGCTGTCAGCCGTGATGGTGACTGGAGTTCGACGAGGTTGGTCTGAAAAAATTCGGACACTCGGTGGTGCTGTTCTACGAGCACAACGCCAGGCATTAAGGACAGTAGGCAGCATCTCAGAGCTCAGGAAACAAACTTTCAGCAGTCGCGGCGAATTCCCATTGTAAGTGGTTGGACGAGGGAGTCGGTATAAGGACACTGTTGTGACTGGTTCGCAATTCATATGCTGATAAAGAAAACGCCATTGGGCGTGATCGTGTTCTTTACGTTCGGTTTCATTTTCGCTGTCACATTCTGGTACTCCATGAACAATGATGGCTCTAGGAGTGTCTTGTCGTTGCACATTAGGAGGACGATTTTTTGCGCGTTCTATCCAGGGTATATCGGGATGGATACGAGAGGGCGAAGCTTCGTGTCGCAGATAATGTGCAGACAATAAAACACTCTCCATCTGATCGTTATTTTCCAAGTCGACGCGCAGCAGACGTGGTTGGTCAGAGTGAGCAGAGGATGGGTGACGTGTGAGTCTCGTTAGGCATAACGGTTTGATAACCTGGATCTTCATGGAAGTACACAAGCGTTTCCACTGAAGTAGATCATGGGCTTGTTAAGCATTGAACTGGGATTCAGCAGACTCAACAACGTTGGTGCAAATAACAGAGAAATGTTTCACCGTTGACTTGATTTGTTTTGGCATACGAAGAGGACATGGTTGCTTTTTGGTCGGTGTAGTAGCAGTGAGAGTTTCTGCAATGGGCTTAGAGGTGGCATTACAAGGGAAGGGGGCAGTTGTTTCTAAATTCGCAGGAGGATTTATTGGAGTGGGTAAATTGAGACCTTTTTGAAGCTCAGCAAGCTCCAACAATACGCGGTTAAGTTGAGACTCAACATGACAGAGTCGGTTTTCCAGTATACTACGTGATGCGAGCTCCGTATTAGTAGTCGGAGTAAAAGAAACATTAGACCCAGGTGCTGGAGATGTGCGCATGGGAGTGGTTTGCGGGGTGTTTGCGAGTGAGTCTGGATGGCGACGGAGACCTTCAAAATAAGGGAGACACGATGAGCAAATATACTTCAGTGGTGAAGACGAGGAGGATTGTATTACAGCTACATCGAGGTGCGTTAAACTAGGAACACAAGAGAGATGCGATTTCATGCAGCAGAGTGAGCAGATCACAATCTTAGATCGGGCGCCGACACGTCGGTGACACATAGGACAAGAAGACAACTTTGACGGGGTCGAATAACACATTCCAGAAAGGAAGCAAAATATTCCAAAGTGGATAGTTTATCGAAAAACTAGAAAAGTATCACGCAGAGAAAAATTCAAACCGCGCGCGACCTTGATGCGCTCCTTACGATATTTCGAAGTCAGCCAAGGCACTTGATCTGCGTGGGTCGATTGTCAGCAGTGACCAGGGTAAGATACACGAAAAACCGATAAGTACTAAGTCGAATCACGTCTCACATGGAGTGAAAGTCCTGCCGGAGCCGAATCATATTGGGTGAACGTGCTGCTAGCGGGAATCGCCCGTCTGGCATGGTCTTAGTATGAACCCAGTAGGAGCAGATGTAGGCACATCCATAGGATTGACAACGAAGAACCAGAGGCTTCGAAAACATAGTCCGCGCTGAGAATTTCCTGCACCCGCAGGGTTGATGGCAAACGGCCTCGCCTGGAGAAAGCTGAGTGGCGTGCATTCGGGCTGCTAAAGACCTTGTCTGATAGGTTTCGTGCTAGATGTTGTGCTCGTGTTTGGGGCTACCGGGTAGGATGGCGACAAGCGTCGGTGATCCGCGGGTGGCGTGTGTCACGGTTTCAATAGTAGGAGGTCCATGTGTACCTGAGGAGTGAGAAGAAGAAAAACTCATTGGTGAGTGGAGTTTTTCAGTTGCATTTATGGTGTTTTGATCATTGTATGTTTTATTATATTCATATTACATATTTTGTCATTTGTTTTGTTATAATTACACATGTAAATACGTACACAATTTGAATTTATTATTCACGCTGCTCACGTGTTCTGCTTTGGGACAACTCTATCGTCTGATTGTTTTGGCTCTGTATGCCGTTTTACGTTGAGAAGTGTGTTCCCATTTGTTGAGTACAATAATCAGAAGGTGTACGCAGTTAGTGGTGAAATCTCCGTTGGATCAACCGCTACAAATTGGTGAGCCTCAAACGTTTTTCTTTTTGAAATTTTCGTTCGTACCATATACTCACATTTATTTTGATTTTGCTGTCATATATATTTTTCATTTACGAAATGGTTGTTAAGTAAGTATTTTCTGATACCCAATCTGAGGACATTTCTACAGACGCTATGTCGCACTTTAGCCTTCCTTCTTTTGATATGAACGACCCTCGCATCTGGTTCGCACAAATCGAAGCACTATTCGACTCTTACCGCGTAAAAACTCAACGAGCCCAGTATAACCGTGTAGTTGGTATGTTGCCACCGTCAGTCGCAAAGGAGGTTGCTGATTTAATTTACAACCGCCCTGCTGATAATCCGTATGATACACTTAAACATGCCATTATCTTACGTACTTCGTTTACTGACGCGCAAAACCTACGGAATCTTTTGTCTGGCGTAGAAATGGGTGATCACACTCCGTCACAAAACCTGCGACGTATGCTCCAATTACAAGGAGACAAGCCTGTGGATGACAAAAACATTTGTGAATGATGGCATCAGAGTCTTACAGCCGACGTCCGCAAAATCTTAGCCATTATGGACAAGCACACAAGTCTACAGCACTTTGCATGCATTGCAGACGAAGTTCACCATATCTCGCACAGTGTTATGTTATATCATGTCAGACATACGAGTGACGCAAATTCAAGTACACATTCCAAGCGATTTCAAAAAATTCAAATCGATGTTCCATAACTTGTCACTGCAAGTACAAAACATTGCACGATCCCGTAGTAACTCTCGAAATCATCATCCCTGTCAGCCCAAGAAACGATCTACCAGTCGTTCTAACGGATCACGTTATTGCTATTATCATCGACGATTCGGTGCAAAGGCCCTGCATTGCACGCCACCTTGCACTTACGACTCAAATTTGTAGACACGACAGCTCTGTTTGGCACCCTTCAAAGCCGTCTCTTCCACGTTACCGACAGGGCCAATAAAATGCGATTCCTCATCGACACTGATGCAAAAATTAGCGTAATCTCACCATCCAATATGGAACGCAAGAACCCGTCTTCGGGACGAAAATTTCTACTTTCGGTCAGAGATTGTTTCTGTCGAATTAGGTCTCAGACGTAACTTTCGATGGATTTTCAGACTCGCCGATGTCAAAGTATTAATTCTGTGTGCAGATTTCCTCTCTCATTTTGATCTTTCGATCAATATAGCCACACATTAGCTTATTGACAATTTAACAAAGATTAATTCATTTGGTAACTTCTGTGATTCCCCATCCGAACCATTCGAGTACTTACCCCTGACATCCTGTCAGCGTTCATTGACTTACTGACAGAATTTTCATAAGTTTTTAAACCGTGTTCGAAATCTACTACTGTTAAAGATGACGTCAAGCACCACATTCGGGCACGTGGTCCGCCAGTTTTTGAGAAACCCGGTCGTTTGGCTCCGAACAAGTTCGAGGTCGCCAAGCTTGAGTTAGAACACATGCTTGAACTTGGAATCATACGGCCATCCAAATCTCCCTTGACAAGCCCCTTTCACATGGTTTAGAAGAATAAAGCAGACGCTTGGCGTCCGTGTGGAGATTAACGTGCTCTTAGCAGTGTCACTGGTGCGATCGTTATCCTATCCCACACATACACGACTTCGCACTTTCCTTGCATGGAAAGACTGTGTTTTCTAAACCCGACCTGGTGCGTGCTTACCTGTCGCTGAGGAAGATATCCCGAAAACAGCCATCACCACAACTTTTGGTCTTTACGAATTTCTAAAAATGCCATTTGGTTTGCGCAACGCTGCCCAAACCTTCCAGGGATAAATGGACCAAGTTTTCCGAGGATTATCTTTTGTTCATGTATATATTGATGACATCCTCATTGCTAGTTTGTCTCAAGTGTAAAATGCAGTATATCTGCGTTTGTTGTTTCAGCGACTTTCACAGTTTGGCGTGGTGGTTAACCCGAATAAATGCATTTTTGGTGTCGCTGCTCTTGAAATTTTAGGAGATCGTGTCGAACGAAACAGCACTCGCCCGTTGCCCGATAATCTCTAGTCCATTAACATTTATACATGTCTCAATTCCCTTCGACAGTTACGTCGATTTCTTGGTTTAGTCAATTACTACAGATGATTCATTCCTAATTGTGCTAACATATCTCAACCAATGACTGATATATTAAGCGGAAATGAGCAACAATTTAAAATGAATGCTGATGCTGTTGAATGGTTTCAAAGTTTGAACACCGCATGGGAGGAAGCATTTTCATTATCCTACATGTCTAGTCCAGTTCAGTTCAGTTGCACAGGACAGTAAGTGGCTATCGAGCCAATCAAGCGTCCAGAATTTCTTTCAGAGGAAAGCTGCAGAGAAGCAACCACTACTGCAAAAGCGTTTATTCTTTTTGTGATTTGAATATTCTCGGCGATCGTGATGCCAAGGGATTATCCGGGTTGTATTTAGGAAGCACCTCGTTATGAATTATGCTGGAAAGATAAAAATAAATTTCTCTTTACCAGTACGGTGAGAGGTCAGCAAAAGAAGAGTTGTGTATTAAAAAACAGAAATATAGCATTCACTTACTCACCAGACAACGCTAAAAATGATGCACTACCTAATCTTGCATAGAAATTAGAGAGGAATTCACGATAAAGGTTACTCCAGATGCGGTCCAAACCGTTCTTAAAACTTGCGGCAGAACTGCAGGATATACGTTCTTCTGCAAACCGGTTCCAGAAATTTACCACCCTAAGGCTTATAAAGTTTTTCCTGGAGTCTAATCTACATCGCTCCTTAGCAAGTTCAAATGAATGGCCTCGGGTGCCCAGCTCGGGACTTAAGGCAAAGAAGTCGGTCATAATAAAGCCACTTAACCCCTTCAAGATCTTGAAGGTTTCAATTAAGTCACCTCTCAAACGACGGCGCGTAAGTGATAAAAGATTAGGGACTTCAGGCGTGCAGCGTAAGGTTTCCCTCACTGACCCTCAATCATGCGAGTTGCGAGACGCTGTACGCTTTCGAGTCGAACGATGTCCTTCTTGTATTAAGGGCATCACAACTGGTCAAAATATTCTAAATGCAGCCGAAATAACGCCTTGTCAATGGGCGGGAATACATCTGGTTTCCTGCTGGATAACACGGATCTCAGCCGAAACAGCACCTTGCAAGCACGTTGAGCTGCAGCGGCGCATTGGTCCTCCTATAGGAATCCTCATGATTCACTTTTGCTTGCCACTGATGCATCCATAGCAGCAGTCGGTGCTGTCCTACAGCAAAGTATTGAAGGTGTTGTAAAGACGCTTGCATTCTTTTCCCATCGTCTCCAACCAGCTTAGACACGTTACAGTACATTTGGTCGTGAAATGTTAGGTGTATATTTTGCTGTTCGTCAATTTCGCCATTTGCTAGAAGGCCGCAATTTCACTGTTTGGACCGATCACAAGCCTCCGACGTTTGCCCTCTTTGCTACAGCTTACAGCTATAGCTGATATTCAACCCATGAGATACGTCAACTTTTCGCAATTTACGATTGATTGAACACAGATGCAGATGCATATTCTCGCATGCAACTCGCCGCAATCAGTCGATCAAATTTCGATATCAAGCATTTAGCAAAGGCTCAGCAACATAACAGTGGCTTAGAGCAATATCAAACTACCTCATCCCTTAGAGTTCAAACTGTCCCTATCCCAAATTCGAGTTTAACTTCATTATGTGATTTTTTCCACTGACCACCCCTGCCCCTTAGTATCAAAGTTACTTAGGAAGTCCATTTTTGAACATTTACATTCGCCTTCCCAACCCGTTATCCGTGCTACTCGTATGTTGATCACCGATCTCTTTGTTTGGCCAAAAATGCACGCGGATATTCAAAATTGGACAAAAGCCTGTATCCAGTGTCAACGCAGCGAAGTGCAACTTCATACTCTCAGTGCCCCAGGATCTTTTCCTCCACCTAGTCAATGTTTTCAGCATGTTCATCTCGACATTGTCGGTCCTCTGCCTATCTCTAATGGTTTCACATACATTTTAACTTGTGTCGACCGTTTCAGCCGCTGGCCTATAGCCATCGCAATTTCCGATATTGCAACAGAAACCGTAGCGAAACATTTTCTGCAAAACTGGATCAGCAATTATGGTGTCCCATAAACTATTACCTCATATCATGGATCCCAGTTTCAATCTAACATTTTCCGTGAGTTGACTATTGTTCTATGTGCTAATCACATAAAAAACAGCCTATCATCCTTGCGCTAACGGACTTGTTGAACGGTTCCATCAACAGTTAAAAGCCGCACTGATGTCACATGGTAATACGGAAAAATTGGCAGAGAACCTGCCTTTGATCTTTCTTGTTATACGTGCTACTGTCAAACAAAATCTCGGTTGTTCCGCGGCAGAATTAGTTTACGGCACTCCACTCTGCCTCGCTGGTGAATTGATCGCATCCCATGACGTGGCAGCAGATATCACTGTTCCCAATTATGTCAATCGCTTGCGATCCTTCATGCGTCAATTGCGTGCCCCCCACTCACCCATACAAACGTAACGTTCACTTGCCGAGTGATTTACATTCATGTGCTTTTGTTTTTATTCGAACTGATCACACGCGCAAATCCCTGCAAGCTCCATACACTTGACTCTTCAAAGTCATTAGCCGCTATGCCGCATACTTCGTCATTCAAAAAATGGTGCTCGAGATACGGTTACTATTGACAGCTTGAAAGCAGCTTTTATCAAACCATTGTGTGATGAAACACCACCCTCACACCTCCACACCCGAATTGAGACTTTCGATGTTCACAGTTTTCCTTTCACCCCGCCCACTCCTATTATCCCCAACGTGCATCCGTCAACCCAATCGACCAAGCCGTGTGAACTCCCTCTTCTATTTTCTGACTCACCCTCCCCAATTAAAAAACTCGATCAGGTCGGAGAGTCGGGTGGCCTTCAAATCTTGCAGACTACGCAGATTAACTATACGTTTCGAGCGTTCCACTCTCTTTTAACGCTATAGGGAAAGAGAATTATGACGTTTTCATCATTGTATATTTTATTATATTAATACTACATATTTTGTCCTTTGTTTTTTATAATGATACATGTAAATGTGTACACAATTCGAATATATTATTCACGCTGCCCACGTGTTCTGTTTCGTCCGATTGTTTCAGAGCTGTATGTCGTTTTACGCTGAGAAGTGTGTTCCGATTTGTTGGATACAATAATCAGAAGGTGTACGCAGCTAGTGATGAAATCTCCGCCGGATCAACCGCTACAAACACAACCGCTACGTGCTCATGAATGAAGAATTCTCTAGGATGCCAATCGCCTTTGCCTGTGCCGATTTATCATCCATCAATGTGATTGTTCGCCTTAAATATTCGAGATGCCGACTCATATTCATTCTCTGGCAGCCTCTGACAACCAAGTTCAGCTTTTGGATTGCCAGAGTGTCTCCACGAGACCGGCAGAACTGCTCCTACCAACATGAGAAGGGTCGAGGGAGACTGAAAACCAGTTTGCTTCGGGCAGAAGGAGCTCGTTAGACTGAGAGGGTATTTTATCTAAAGAAAGGAAAACCTTGATTTCAAACATTCGCTGCCTTTCAGAATACCTGATCGAGGTAAAAGCTAACGTGGAAAACCGTCGTTCATACCTTTATGAGGCTAAGAATGCTTAGACGGGTTCTGTGAAACGGCATCTGACTTAGCCGCTTGATCCAGTGCCTTAACCTTTTTATAACTTTTACGTGGCTTTGTAGGCTTGGTAGATTTACTCACCATAATTTCATCAGATTTTATTGTTCGGACCGTGGGGCTAGCAGTGATATTCTTACGCACAAATTCAGCAAATGATCTATTCACACGGACCTTAGAAGCTTTGTTGTATTGCTGAGAACGAGCATTTTAGACTTCTCGGAAAATTCTTTTTATCTGCCCACTGGCACTTTCTACATATCCATTGGAGCTAACGGTGAGTACCATAAAAGTTATAGTGCTCGGGATGTAACGCTGACACTTCGGATGTGCCATCTCTTACATGTATTACACTCGATACCATTCTATACTTTTCTGAAACAAGAATTTTGTATGCACTTTTTGGGAAACATTATATAGAAAATATGTGAATAGCGACTAAAACAAATTCATTTCACAGACGAAATAGAATGCACGTCAAATTTTGAACGTAACGCGCTTCTTTATTAGTTCAAAGTAAAGTGTCAGGTACTCTAGCAAGCAGCAGTGCTCCACCGTCTGTCGATAGTATCGCTAATAGCATCATAAATTCGTTTTCGGTGCTGAGGCTAATGTCACGTTCAAGACGTGGTTCCGTAGGTATGAAAATTTGTTCCGCGTAGATTTTGCCGCACAGGACGATGCGTGGAATCTTAGACTCCTCCTTTGCAAGCTTAGCCCCAGTGAACTCCATAAGTATTGTAACTTAATCTTGCCACAAATCTCACTCGACCGTTTATTCATACAGACAGTTGAAACATTAAAACGGCTATTTGGAGAAAAATCATGGATGTTTCACTCACGTTATCGATGCATAAAACAGGTTATGCAGGAATACGACGATTTCTTAACTCACGTCGGTGTGAGCGGTTTAAGCTTTGTTCACTAACGTTCACTAATATTTATATGCAGTCTCCAGTCTTTAAGTTTCACAGATATCCGGACACGAATCATCATTCGATTGGAACAGGACCCCTCACTCACACTCCATGTCATTGGTGACGAGAATCTCCGAGTGGTAAATCTCCACCGGGATTCGGCTATATTGCAATATGGGGACCATGGCAAATCTGCGGTACATTCATTCCAAAAAAGGTACGCAGTCTTGGCCCGAATAAACCAGGTTCCCAGAAATCAACTCCATCTTCGCCAGGATCCAAGAAGCCTCCTTCTGCGTTTCGACTATGCGGCGCATGGCATTTTGTCAAATTCTGCTTATTCAAGCAACACAGATTTTATTGATTTAACATCGTTGGTGACAAGCGTCGTTACTGTGAACAAAGTATTGTTTGTAACGTTTCGCACGTGAGTAACGCGTATTCCACCCGTTTCTTAGTTCGACAAATTCAAAACCACAATTCGGATGTTATACGGTACTGTAATTAGCAACAATTACAACAACAATAATTATACAAACCTCAACTGTA
>JACCGJ010021687.1:0-19865 GCA_013407085.1 Atriophallophorus winterbourni | reverse complement strand
TATAAAAGCACAAGCCTGATCCAGGCAAAGTGCCGCACAGTCAGAGACTACACGTGGGCTAAGATACTGTCAGGTTGCCCAGGCCTAGACAGATATGAGTAATAGAGAATAAAGATGGTACTCTTCCGTGAGTTCTGTTATCTCTAAGATCTTGGTGATTCGATATTGGCAGATTCCATACGCGGCTTTCAAGCTTACGCGTGTCCCCATCCAGTCGATGATTCGTGATTTGATAAAATATATCATCCTAACTGTTTCTTTTTCCGAGCATTCTGGCTTTGGCTCAGCCACCTTGTTGTTTTCATAAGTTGTTTTCTCGTTGCACCCGTTTTGTTTGGAATTTTGTTTTTCTTACCGACACTTACTCTTTCCAGATACTCACGACATTATCTCGATCAAGACATATGAGATTGATGCCGAACGTCCGGTGAGTTGCTTTTGTTCAACTAACCTGAATCAGCGCACGATTTTTTGAGAAGAAGAATTACCAAACCGAAAACATTTTTGTTTGACTTTGTCCTGTGCTATCATCATCAACATCATCACGGACAACATTACACCTGGTAACATGTACCCAGTGCTTAACTACCATACAGCCATGAAAACAATCCTAAAAGATTGGAAGGGTGGGACCTAAGCAGCTACGGAAGTTAGCACAAGCATACTGTGATGAGGTGCCTACACCTCGAATGGAACTGGATCCTGAAAGAATCTGCTTCGAAAGTCGGTAGTTTGGCATCCGTAAAACGCCTCTTGTGTAACCTGTGTAAGTTGATCTGCTCCACTATATCAACATTGCTACCGAAGAGCTTATTTCGGAAAGCATCTTTGCGTATGTGATGGTAACAGCTGCGCCCAAAATGCTGCGGAGAGATTGGTTTTAAAACACTTAGACACGTCGGATGTGCTTTTCAAGTAAGATCGAAGTTTCGCACCCATACAGTAATACAACCCGAGCTGTCGCTTTGCAGACTATGGCTTCGAGACAGCCCTTTCTGCACCGGGGTTGACCTAAGTTACGGAATGCCAGATTCACCTTTGAAATACGTGCCGAAACCTTGTCGTCTAACGATACAGAATTACTGATACAGCTACCTAGATACGTAAAACGGTACACAATTTTAAGTGCTTGATAGTCAAGTAATGAAGTGCTGTTTGATAGGTCTATGTAGTAGTAGAACACTGCGCTTGGAAGGTGCAAAGCGCATTACAAATGAGGACACATAACTAGCTAACTAGTTTAGTATAGCCTGTGCATCTATGTACGAGTCGAAAAAAAAACTACATCATCAGCATAGTCCAAATCGAGAAGCTTGCCACCTGATGTAATGTTAACTACCAAAGATGCATAACTCCACAATGGCATCAATTACAAAATTAGATGGAGACGGAGAGTTCAGGAATTCGTGCCGGACTCCACTTGTGGTGAGCCATTTCGGTGGTAGATCCTGTGCTAGGTTGTCATTTACTGTCCAGTGAGCCTTGAAAATGGAGAAGTGAGGAACAAAGTTGAACTTTCAAAGAACGCGGCTCGTACGATGAACCATCGGGTTCAACAACAGAATCACAAAGTGAATCCCGGTCGAACGCCTATTGTGTTAATAACACACCCCCCGCGCTTAAACTCCACAACCAGTTTCTGGTTTATTTTCGTCATCATTTGGAGACAATGCATGCATGTATGAAAGCATAACTCTGATCCAAGCAATGTGCCACACAGGCTCAGGTCTAGACAGATGAGTAAGAAAATAGAAATGAAAACCATAGTGAGACTCCGATGTGTTTCCACCTGCCGCACACTATCGGTGGTCAATCAACTTAGCACGGTGTTAGCAGATCAGCATAGAAGTGCTGCACAATTGCATAACCGTGGGGACAGTGTACTTATGTTCAGTACTTACTTCTACTTTACTTTTGCGTGACTATCTCCTCCTGGAGGATGAGTCGGCTTCAATGAAGATTCTTGGGAATTTGGGTACAAAGCGGCGTCCCCAGCACCACTCGGCGTTTGTTCGAGTCAGCTTCTCTAGCCTTTGCACAACCTAGTGAGACCTGCAAAGCAGCAGGGAGCTGCCAGAAAGAGGTGGTGTGCACCAACTAACCGTCTACCAGACTCTGTTCCAGGTTTTTCCTCCGGGTTTTCTCCCGAAGCCTTTCCCGCGATCCGGTATCCCGCAAGGCAGCGGAGGTTTAAAATCACGGTTTTCCTTCCCTTAGATAAAATGCCCTCCCAGGCGAACGAGCTCCATCTGCCCGAAGCAAACCGGTTTTCAGGCGTCAGTCACTCTCCTTCACACCTTCTCCTGTTGGTAGAAGCAGTTACTGCGGGCTCGGGGAGCCACTCGTGCAGGCCAGAACCTGGACTTGGTTGTCAGAGGCTATTTGAGACGCGCGCCCAATGGGAGCATTTTACAGACAGTGGGAGCTTATCCCCACTGCCACCCCCGTCTATGACAACCTTATGACACTTAGGTTCAGTGAGACAGTAGTAAACAACAAACTTATACTTTGAAGCTGTATATTCACTTTATTACTTTTCATATTTTATTTTTAATATGTTGAATCTTGTTCCTCTCAATCATTTTTCACGAATGTGATGTTGTGTGGTACTTTGTAGTTCAGTAACTTAGTGCCGAACTGGAGCCCATTGGTATTGAGGCGAGCTCGCCGTAGTTTCATTGACACTGATTCCTTTTTCAGCTGTCTAAACTTGGGCAACCTCAGAGCCCATGTGTAGTCTCTAGGTGTGTGGCACATTATCCGTATACATGCATGTGATTTCGTACTCATAATTTTGAACGCTTTATGGTCTGCAGTTGCACGTAATCATTCTCTTGACTGTACGTCCTTTCATCTATAAACTGTGTTGCTTTCGAAAATCCTGCCTCTAAAGTTACAGCATCCATTTTTGCACGGATGTGCAATCGTACAGTACTTCTGTGCTATACGGCTAACATCGTGCTAAATTGATTGGCCATCGATGGTGAGCTGCATGCTGAAACAGTCTGGAGTCTCACTACCATTTCTATTTTCTTTCTCATATCTGTCTATGCCTGGGCAACCTGACAGTATGTTAGCCCACGTGCAGTCGCTGACTGTACGGCACTTTGCCTCTATCAGGCTTGTGCGTTTATTCATTCATTCACAGCATCCATTTCAACAAGCCCATTATCTTATACTATTGAATATAAGTTGCGCCGCTACCAATTGTATTTTCGTTCTTTTAATTACAGCCGTCGGATTATTCCGTCGAATCATCCTTGATTGAACCCTCGGCCGAAAACGCCGCTCCTGTTCGTCGTAAGTCATGTTTGCCCATTTGTTTTAAGCCATCATTTGTGTTTGCTGGTTGTTCTGAAATAGTGAACTGCGGTAATAAAATACTTGGGTCAATTGTGTGTTTGGTGCCCAGAGAGGTGTATCACGGTTTTTAATCCGCACGAATTTCAGCCATGTTCTTTGAAGATGACATACCGTCGGTGTTACATTATATCCACCGGCGTTCTGTTTTTGACGCCCGTTCCTTTTGAATGGTTGCTCCCATTCGGTGACCGCGTCACTTTGGTAATATAGATGTTTGCAAACTGGTGTTAGGACTAAGAAGCCACGACCTGAATAAGATGCTGTTGCTAAATCGTTTGCAATGGTTGGGAGAAGTTTTAAGATTTCTTCGTCACTAATAAAACAAACCGCGCCTTATTCACAAACCTGGTAGAGTCTGGGAGATACAACCTTGTGTCACGTCAAAATGAAGAAGCTCACCGTTGGGTCCAAAAGTTGGTTGAATATCTTAAGTATTAGGACTACAAATCGAAGTCAGTGTGGCGTCAATATAGTTTATTATCCTATGTTATTTATTGTACTTTATGGAGAACAAAAATACACAAAATCGTATTCAGTGAAAGTATAAAACAAGCCGCTGTTTACACGCGTTAGGATATTCTGCTTGCCCGCTAATTCTTTTTACGTGTTTGCTTATCTACTTTTGCTGCTCCATGATGATGATGATGATGTAAGCACAAGCCTGATCCAGGCAAAGTGCCGCAGCGTCATAGACTGCATGTGGGCTAAGGTACTGTCAGGTTGCTCAGGCGTAGACAGATATAAGAAACATAAAAGAAATGAAATGGAAATGGTAGCGACACTCCATCATGTTTCAAGGTGCAGCTGACTACCGGTGGCCAATCAATGTAGCACAACATAGAAGTAGTGTAGGATTGCACATCCGTGACTAATAAGATAATCTGTATGAGCTCTAATGCCATCAATGTGGCATTCGGAAGCGTGCTCAACTATAGGTAGAAAACAAGTTAGTGCTTTCTGCTGGACCAGTCGATAGCTTCTCTGTCACATGAATAAGCCGAATTCATTGAAAAAGTATATATAATCTGAAGGTTGAGAAAACAGGCGATCGACGGAGCAGATCCGTCTCACCCCTTTACGCCCACCATCGCGTGTAGTTCCAGGTTAAATCGAGTTAATTGAATGCCCTGTTCTTCTGAAGCTTCCGGTAGATGAAGCCCTTGGCGGCTAAACTAGCTTCATTTGGAGCGACGTGTATTCCAGTGGTTTCTCACTCTCAGAAATATGGCTCGTGTTTCTGGGCTGTTTTGTTGTAGGTATTCTCCTAAAGTTTTTGTATCTAACTTGTACGTTGTCCGGTGCCGTAGCATGGAGTGGTTTGTATGCTACAAGACTGTGAACACTGCAAGGAAGCTGTAGTGTTAGTGCTACTCTGTTTGTTCATAAAATTCGATTGAGTGTATGTTCGGTGTATGTCCAGGTGTCTCTGCGTAATCTTTTAAATGTTCCGTATCATTTTGGCTTCCTCGTCTATTTAGAATTTTATCCCGGCGTCAACAACGTTAAGATGCTTAGACCTAAGCTGATGCAACAAGAGAATATGTTATTGCAACTCCAGTGTATTCCTGGATGTACCTGAAATCTTTGCAGTGAATATCAATCACTGATCCGGGATTCTGCCCTGGCTGAACACGTTCTGGACACTGGCCAGGACGTGGATCTTGTTTATCGATCAGGGACATTATTCGCATCTGCACTCACAAAGCAATTAAGGGATTTATTGATTTTGATTTCGACTGCCTATCTTAGGTAATTTAGTATTGGTCAGTTAACGGCAATTCAAACCCGAAACGGTGTTCATACTGATACCCTTAGTCTGACGGAGAATCTACGTCAACAGAAACGTTGCCAATAAACTGCTGTAACCGATTCGTTACAAACTTTCCTTTTCACAAACATTTTCCAATACATTTCACTTTATTACTGTTGTGCGGTACATATGCACTGCACAATTGTACACCCACGCATGCTCAACACAAGGTGGTGTCCAAAGTTTATTTGACGTCTATCTTCACCGACTGTGATCCTGATGCATTCACCTTGTATAAAAACCTTCGTGCCAGCGACAAGCTGCAGCTTCCTGTAACAAGAATGTGAACAAATGACGTTAATCAATGCATGGATGCGAGTCTGTGGAGTGCATCTGTCAGTGCTCATTTGATGCTTGCCGAATCGGCATTCGGTAGTGTTTCCGGTTGAATCGACAGTGTGAGATTGTGTGCACACATAAAATCGAAACGCGTTCCATATTTCACCACCACACGGTTGCTGGATCTTAACGTGGTGCGATAGATTGTGCGCCTCCGTGACACATTGAGCTTTACTGGGCGTGGTGTATTGAGCGCCAACAGAACTGCTCATACCAGGATAAATAGAGTCCAAACGAACACAGTCTCAACTCACTGCTTTTGTGCTCTTTAGCCAAACACTTCTATCAAAAACCATAATTGTTCCCCTGTCTAGGCACGTGCGACCTGGTATTATCTCATATCCCAAGACAATCATCAATAAATCTAACGCCATCAGCTGTCGCACACGATGAGTGTTTTGCGATCTTTTTACTCGATGGGCTCAACCGCGGTTCCATTTTCTAAAGATCAATGAAGTCCGTCATACTTGCTTACTTAATTTTGTGCGGCTGGCTCCGTGGGTGGATTAGCCGGCTTCATTGATGTCTCGAATCACGCAGGCCAACGCGCGTCGATCAGTGGCGAGATCGTTGCAGATCGTGATCCATTCTCGTATCAACCTTCGAACGCCGTAGACTGTACGCAACCTAAGAGCGTCCACGGCCTCCTTCACAGTTGACAGCCAGGTATTCACTTGACCGCCTTGTTGCCGACGCCAAGTTCAAACGGGTTTAGGGTCGAGGTCGAGTTTCGTGATCGCTGATTCTGTCTTTCGGAGGACGTGGCCAAACCAGTGCAGTCTTTGCCGTTGGATGTGAACAGAAAGCGGAGGTATTCCGTTGCATCGCGGTAGTGTTAGATACCCGGTCAGTAAATCGGACGCTCATTATTATCCTTAGGAAATCCCAACTTCGCCTGGCGACCTGTCGTTCTTCATTCGTCGCAAGACACTTGAAATCCCGTACTCCGATGGGGCATCGCAGTACTTGGATAATGATCACAGTACTGATAGCTGACGGGCGGTTCAGTAACTGGCTGAAATCCTCAACCCACCTAGCTGTCTTATCATTAAGGTCAAAGATCAGCTGTCCTGACGAATCTCTGAGGTTCGTGCTAAAATACTACGGCTTCCGGATGCGGTGCGAAACAGGCGGAACAGTTTTCGAAAGTCTCATATGCTCGCTGCATGAGTGATTGCTTGGCATAGTCACTGAGAGGTATAGCTACACCGTACTGGCCAGATCCATCTTCGTGACCACTTTAGAGGAGCCAGTGTGTACAACAGCCAACATCTACCTGGTAGTCTAGTAAAGAGTGCGTCGTAATGGCTTGACTGCCAACATCCAGCAGTGTCTTCACGTTCCAACATCCTTTATAAAAGTCCTTTCGTATGTTCATGGCAGCAACTTTCTTGCTTTTCACCCTATGCGACGGAGAGCCAAAGGAGCGTCGCGTCTCGGGAACGCCGTAGCAGAGAGGTTAGAGTAATTCCGAGACATGAAGTTTCTTGAGGATAGTATACAAGTGATGTTCCTAGCACCACTTGGCGTTTGTTCGAGTGCAGCTCTCTAGCCTTTGCACAACATAGTGCAACCTACAAGACAACAGGAAGTCAACAGATAGAAAGCGCTGTGTCAGTTATCCGCCTACGCGACTTTTCCAGATTTTTTCCTAAGATTTTTCTCCCGAAGCCTTTCCCGCAATCGAGTAACCCATCAGGCAGCAGGGTTTCGGAATCAGAGTTTTACTTCACCTAGATGAATTGCTGGCGGCTGACGAGCTCCATCTGCCCAGAGCAAGCCGACTTTAAGGCGTCAGTCACCCGCCTTCTCAGTAAGTACAGTTCTGCTGGGCTTGCGGAAGCCACTCGTGCAGACCAAGAACTGGACATTGTCGTCAGAGTTTATTTGAGACGCACGCCACATAGGAGCATTTTATGGATAGTAGGGGCTCATTCATACTACCATCCACTGTTGTTACAAACTTGAAACCATGAAATCCGTCCTAATAATATCACTAAAAAAATTCCATCTTTTGGGCTCATCAATCTGTTTGCGAACCTCACCATTTTATCTCGTCCCACAAACAATCTTCCTGTTCCTTTTTTGAATGATCTCAAACCATGGCTAGTTACCGTATCTAGTAACGTGTTTTTCATGTCCGTTTCAGCACGAATCGATGATCCTGCTCCGTCTTCTCGTGCAGGCCGTTTCTTCTGGGGACTTTTCTATTGGCTTTTTGTTATCGGAGGTCTGTTAGGGTGCGTGTATTTCGGATACACCTACTATACTCGACGACAACGCCAACTGAAGCGTTTGTATTGACTTCACATTCCATTTCATAGCTTCTCTATGAGTATCGTTGTGCTATCACCGTCTTGTATTGTTGTATCACGCACAACACCATACAGGGTGTTACAATTCACTTCTTTTCCGTAATCCTACACTTGGATTACTTGCATTGTTTTTCGATTGACTGATTTTATGCCGACTGTTTTTTTAGTTTCACATCCACTGATGTATTTTTATCTACCGCATCGTACTGACAGCTGTGTACGCAATTCGGTTGACCACAATAAATATAATTTTGGATCATGCTTGACGTTTCTGTCTTCTCACTACTCCCTCTCTCCTCTTTTATCAAACATTGGAGACTGTTGGAATGTTTGTCGGTTAATAATATGGAGCAACTTGATAGTAACGTGCAATGACTGTTTGCACGGATGTGCAATCGTACAGTCATTCTGTGCTGTGCGGCTAACATCGTGCTAAATTGATTGGCCACCGGTAGTGAGCTGCATGCTGAAACACGCTGGAGTCTCACTACCATTTCTTTTGTCATATCTGTCTAGGCCTGGACAACCTCAGCCTATGTGCAGTCTCTGACTGTGCGGCACTTTGCCTGGATGAGGCTTGTACTTTCATACATATATATATGCAATAATATGGAGCCCTAGTCCGGAACAACACTTCTGTTCTGGTTGAGGGATTCAATGCAGTGATCCCGATTGTCTAGGTGTTATATCTGCGATTTGTTACTAATGGCACAGCATAGGGTTCGACAGAACACAACCGTAACCCAACTCGTGTATTGACCGAATGAATGAATAACACAATGTTTATACAGTAAACGATAATCACAATATGCACTTACGATCGATCTTGGTTGCTGCTTGATCGATAGTTCGTTCACTGTCTATACTACACTAGGCTTCGGCAACCTGACAGTAACGTGCAATGACTGTGTGGTACTTTGCCTTGATCAAGGATTTATGGTTAAAAAAGTTAATACTTTACAACACCACATGATTACGGTATGAATAAAAACATGTAAAATACAATAGTATGAAAGCAATAAAAAATATCAAATGTAAGGCTCACGAATGATGTTCGTTTGCAAGTGCAAGTCCAATTTCGCTTTAAAAATCGCCAGGCAAGGAGAGTCCACCATATGTCGTACGTACGGCTAAAAAATGGCGCCGACAATCAACACGGCAACTTGGAACGTAAAGGGATAAGGTATGTCCTCGTGTCACTTTCCCGTCACACAAATCAAGTAAGTGTTTTAGTGGATGTCCTTTAGTAGCCACAATTCTATAGGTCAAAATAATGTCGCGTCGTATCCTCTGGGTGAAGTCGTATAGACCCAGACGTCGCAATCTTTCGGTGTACGGAACATTGCGAAGACCCATCACTAACTTTGTTGCTCTATGATAGATTTGATCGAAGAGAGCAATATCTTTTCGAAGCCAATCAGCCCAGACCTCTACCGCATACTCCATCGTAGGGCGAAGATAGACATTCATTATCCTTGGTAACGTTACGAGAGAGAATCTTTCAAATATTCTTCGAAGGATACCTAACAAACTGTTTACCCGTCGATATATATTCTGACAGTGCACAGTGCTCTTCAGGTTTCCGCTAATCCACACTCCAAGATCTTTTTCTAACGAGCTCCATGCTAGGTTTTCAGTTCCCAATCGGTTACGTACAACAGAAAGAGGAGCGGGCCTAGCCCAGATCCTTGTGGGACTCCACTGGTGGTTTTGATCGTTTGGGATAGCACTCCGTTAACTTTAACTCGGGCGTCGCGATCTGACAGATAGTCGCACAACCATCAGTTTTTGAAGAAGCAAATGGTGATTGACTCTGTCAAAAGCTTTCGAAATGTCTAGGTAACAGACGTGGATGCAAACACTTCTATCCAACTCCTTCTTCCTGTCGTCTAACGCTATGAGAAGATTCGTTAGACAAGATCGGTGAGATCGAAATCCATGCTGCGCTGGCGAAATCAATTTATGCGATTCAAAGGGTGCAACTATTCTTTTCGAGACTACGTTCCATGACCTTAGCAATAACAGGTAATAGTGCGACGAATAGTTAAACAGGCTGCAGAGCGGTTCACAAAGCTGACGGTGACAGAACCTGAGCACAACCGGTGTGATGCCATCCGCTCCTGTGGATTTTCTTACATTAAGTTTGAGCAAATGACTTGCAACAATCATTGGATTTATCGAAATATCGCACAATGTTTCGATTCCTGTTTCGATTGAATACTCAGAACGTTCCACTAAAACCTTTGGCACGAACAGTTTAGAGTAGTAAATTGCCAGAGCATTTGCGGTTTCCAACGCTGTTTCAGTGAGCTTTTCACCAGGCTTGTGGTTTCATGCATGCATACCATATTGAAGCAAGTGGCAACCTGTGTGTTCGGTGGATAATCTCACTTTCTCGGGGTTATTACGTCTGCTAGCCTCTGGTAAATAAATACGCTACTGACTCGTATTCTCTCCCGAATGATGTCGTATCGTATATGCGTTTTCGCTTAGTAAAAAGTGTCGTCGTCCCCGACTACATAAATGATAGTATTTGACTTCAATTTAACATCCCCGTTCAAGAAAAGCGTGTTCAAAACGGACCAGGTGTGGCATCAGCGATGACACCTCACGACCTACCGCAAACATGTTTGTATTTTTCGTCTTAATTTATCGTCAATCAACGTCAATTTTTAAAAAAATATCTTGTTGTGTTGCTCTGCAGAGCATGGCTGGATGAGTAGAAGGTGACCGCCTTGGTCATGGGAATGCTTCTTTTCCCATCATCATTGCTGTATATTATCAGCTTAAACCAGTACATCATTTCACATATCTTGTTACAGCTATTGCGGCTAATCTCTCACTAGACACCAAGATTGATAAGTGGATCTATCGAGTAGCTTCCCTCTTGTCCCGTTCCAGCTCTAGAGCAACCTCAAGCTGACTATGATGGTAAAAATGATTGTGCTAAATGTTGTACTATCCTTAATTATATCTCAAACTAAATAAATCTTCCCGGTTGTATTGAACATGACAATAGAGTAATTAAAAGGTTCCCGGATGAGCAGTGTAATACGATGACCACATCCACCGCACTTACACTCCACAACTGGTTTCCGGTCGCATTCGTGTGCAGTCAGTAATGTTGGATTAGTGATCCGAGAATCCGTTACCAAGTGGTTATCAGAATATTATCTCAAACCATGGTTAAATATAGTTTCTACAATCACCGCGGCGTTCAGATACAAAATCACAGTGGTTTCGGATTAAGAGCTTAAGGCTCGTAGAACTGACTAGTGTAGGGTTTTGCTATCATCTCTCCCACTTGTTTTCAGAGGTGCATTTTGATAAGAGTTTCGTTATAATCCCAGTGATTTGAGTGCACTCCATGAATGGTCAGCGAGGGATAAACTAGCGTACAGTTTTCAAAATGCTTGACGCTGAATATTGATAAGCCAATACACATATCACTTTGAGTAGACTAATTTGTACTGGTCCGAGTCGGAAATCTGTCTCAGAGTCTACGTATAGAGCAGCATAAATAATAGTGCGTTTTATTATTCCAATTACAAACATGCTTACGGGCTTCTTAGCATGCTGCGACAAATTTCGCAAACCTTCGAGCCTGGAACTTTACCCACAATGGTGATATCCAACATAATTCCAACCATTGAACACGCATCGCAAGTATTTTCTACTGTTTGAAAGGAAATGTCATCTTGCAATCAAACTAGTAAGCGGGATGCAGAAACTGACGCACGAGAAAAGAATACACCGACTGAGCCTCATCACTCTGGTTTAAAGAGACAGTTGGTCTGATGTTATACTTACCTACAAAATGTAACATCCACCAAATCACCCACACTTATTCAAATACCGTGAGTCGCAACATGCGCACAGCCAGTAAGCAACATTACAAACTGATTATTCGCGTATTATGTGTCACCGCTTTTCTTTCTGTTCGTGTCTGTTTCATTTGAGATGCTCTCCCCAAAACTATTGTTAGCCATGGAATCGTCCAGGCATTCAGTCGAAATGTTGACAAGTTTTGTTGCATAACGACTTGACTGCAACTGCTTGTTAACTCACGGCTAATATTTAACTGAACTATTGCATTTTATGTGTTATTTCTTTTTTCGTGGACGAATATCTACCATGCTATGGTAATTGTGAAGTTTTTTGCCACCGTAAATTCTATTAAATAATAGAAACTACTATCTAAATGATAGTAACCCAGAATTAATAAAGAGTCTTGCTCGATGTCCTACAAAATTCGGATGCCTCGGTTTGGCGAAAGTCTTCCCGAATCGGGGAAACATATTCCTGTTTGATTGCAATAATATTTTTCATTGAATGTGGCTTTTTATGGCCGTGGATAGTTGAAAATCTCACTAATTTGCGGTTCTCATCCCCACCATTAGGCTTGCATCCGTACTAAGCGTTTGAGCTCATCTGTCATAACCACAACAAAATAATCCGTAAATGTTTTCCAGATTCGAAATCATTGGGAGATGAGTGAAACCATTTAGGCAGAGTGTGCAAGTAAACAATCTCTCGTGGCCAATCCCATTTACCGAGGTTGAACAGAAAACTTTCTGAATTGGTCATGAACAGAGCAGTCTGGCATCACTGATGGGACGGATAATTGTGTTGGGGCAAATGAGCGATAATAATTAGCTTCCTGATGATATGGGGTGCACTACAATCCATCAAGATGCACCGAAAAGACCGCCGGCGCCGATCGCGAACACGTAAAAATTTGGGGTTCAGGATGATTTCATGAGAACGTTTCTGGCGACAATATCCTCAGAAACATGAGGAGATAGACAACGTGAGTCACTATCGAACGATATGCGTTGTCGATGTTGATCAAACGAACCCTGTGTGGCAAGGGCTTGAAGTGTACCGGGTGGCATGAAATCGATTGAAAAATCAAATCGAAGTGACATCCGGGACAGACATGTTTCAGCACAATGTTGTGGTTGCTGGAATTGCCTATTTAAGATGGGCGTTTTTTATCAGTCTTGTTCGTATTAAACACGTTTGGCCAAACGGCTTTCTCTTGTGTTGTGGGTTTCGTGGTTGAACGCGATTAGCGTTGGACAGGTTGACCTCGTGGATGAATCCAGACACCATCGATGTGCGTTCGTGCAACGCGGGGGAGGTCACGTGCTTATTGTTGGGTCAAAATGTAACAATCGGTCAGAGATGCGTCAGCTGCGACTCGTTGACCTGAGATGGCCTGATACAATGATTCTCGGCCTCTCTCTACCCCCACTCGCTACAATAGAGCACAAATACGACGAGGACTCCCATCGAATGTCGATTGGGAGCCTGACAATCTTGCGTACATTTTCAAAGGGATTTGTTCGCTGCAAAAGTGTACCCATGACTGCTGATATTTGTTTAAGCTTGTGCCTCTAAAAACAGCCCCGTGTGCTTTGTGTTTTCAAATGATTGATCGGTTTGGCTGTCCTATTCATATTTAACAGTGCCATCAAAGTTTATTTGCACTAGGTAAAATCGCAAATTTGTAAGAACAGTGGTGCTTATTTTTAAATGTAAGAAAATGTGTCTGGCAAACGAGAACTTTGTCGGATATTACGGGGTCACCATTTTCGTTAAGTTATCTTGGACTCATCATGTTAATTCTATACTCACTATAGTACTTAGGCTTACATTTTACACTCTTGACATAAGACCTAAACTGATTTCATTGTTTTCCCTTTCGTGCACCTTGCTTCATCTTTTCTATTGTTCTTTTTCATTTATCTGCTTTCCTTTTAAAAATTGTGATAATAGGATGTTGCATCAAAATCATTCCTTCCGTCTACGAGGGTGTCTAGTAAATCATGTGATTTAACAGGTTGGTCGTACCAGCCTTATCGAACAGTGGAATACAAACGCTCCTTGTTTACAATTCCTCCACTGTTTCAAGACTCACGCGGATCCTGATCCTACTGTCCCTACCTGATGAGTGCAAACAGCACGTGACCTATCGTGTGAGGTCTGTGTGTGATGGGAATGCATGCAAATGAGCTTTTTTGTTCATATCCTGAAAATCGTTTAATGCAACACTTTCCTTCTTGTGATCGATTTATTGATACTATTCTCATCTACACTTCGCACCCACTCAAAAACGATCTCTTTAAATCTCAATCAAAATCGACTGCCATCTAGAACGTCACTACATCGTAGATCTTCCCACTCGCCTCAATATATCTGTTTCAAAACGATGTTGACGCTGATCAATTGATGAAATAATTATCCGATTAATATTTTTTGTGTTATCTTTTGTTCTAATGTTATGCTAATAATTCGTTTTTTTCTTCTAGAACATTAAATTTTAGAGGAAATTTCAAATATTTGTGATGAGGCTTTTACTTCCATCTCCTCTTTTTAATATACCGTATAATATATCGCAAATTTTATTAAAAAATTGCTGTAGTCCTATTTATCCTCGGTTTCTGCAGCAATTCACATAGGTATTTGTGACTTCGTGTCACTCACTGGATGCAGTGCAAGGTCTTGGTAGTTATTTTCTCGACATCATGTTCAGTCTTACATGCGTGCAATTAGGAATGATGTATGATGAAAATGAAATCAAATGCGGAAACCAAAGTGATGTGTTGCTCACATCCCCCGAAATTACACTCCACTACCGGCTTCTGGCTGTTTGCCGTCATCAGGTGGAGACAGTAAGATTAGCTTGCAGGTCGCAATTGGTTGTTCAAAGGCTAGAGAAGCTGACTCGAACAAACGCCGAGTGGTGCTGGGGACGCCGCTTGGTACCCAAATTCCCAAGACTCTTCATTGAAGCCGACTGATCCTCCAGTGAGGAGATGGTCGCACAAAAGTAAAAAGTAAAAGTATCTGATGAGTGCGAACAGTACGAAACCGGTCGTGTGGTGTGTGCGTGTTTGATTGAAATGCATTCAAATAAGGATCAATGTTTAAAAATGTTTCTCATATGTATGGGAGAATTGAGCCTGCTTATTCATTTCTCATCTATGCATATTTTGATCCCATAGCTAATCACAAAATAAACGGAATCGAAGCCAATAAATTTGACTATTATTAACTTGTGAATAATTTATCTTTAACCGATGTCATGCCAACAATTAGAAACTGATTCTGGTGTGTGAGTGCAATTGATATGAACGCACAACAAAACTGATCACATTTTAGTGAGTTGATCGTTTGACTTAAATGCAGCTGGTTGACTGTGTCAAGCTCGTTCGCAGCGGTTTACTATAATGTTATGTTTACCGCTGAAGCTGGTATAACTGTCTTCGTCTTACTGTTTAGGCGCCAGATTCCATCAGGTCATTAGAGGCTAAACTGCATTTCTTGGTTTAACGTCCATTACGTTGCCTGCGTAGGTTTCGGGGGCACTCGATCCAACATTATCTACGTCCCCTCGCATTACTTGTGGATTGTGTCCTAATTCATCCCTCAGTTAAAGCATTCCACAGTTAATCACGTTCAGAACTCAGAACTCAGAAAGTTTTATGGTAGAAGAAGCAGTGAGCTCTAAAATAACCATAGGATGACAATGTATATGGAATATATAAAACCGAATGATCCCACAACACAAGAGAACGTTTGTTACTGACATGACAAAGATAAGAACTCCCGCCTACCTTTTATAAGCAAATAACGTAACAACATCACTAACGTCAAATGGTCTGTCACGGTCGTCTCTTCAATCCAATTTGTCAATCGTTTTCGTGCCAAAAGGTTCACCTCAAGGTCTGACCACGCTCTACTTGTTTGATTGGTCTGCTCTTGTGTGTATCTACAGAATGAAAATGGTCGTATTCTGAAAGATCTACTCTATGCTGAGTTGTATTTAGGATGTCGACCATTGGGCAGACCGCACTTGCGGTACAAAGACGTTTGCAAAAGAGATATGCAAGCTCTTGGCATTGACCCGGCGAGTTAGGAAGAACTTGCTCTTGACCGCTCACATTGGAGGCATAGTGTAAAGCGTCGTCTGCAAGCTGGGGAGGAGCAGATACAGCTCTTGGCTGCTGAACGCAGATCACGCAGCCGGTGTGCAACTGATGCAATACAACCGAGTTCTGACTATCAATGCCAGCACTGCGGGAGAGATTGTTCCTCCCGAATCGGACTGTTTAGTCATTCAAAATGCTGTACAACATAAAAATTCATGCGATTGTGATGTACATCCATGGTCGACATCGACCGAAGGAGGCCAACCAACGGTCTTGTGTTGTGTCGGAGAGTAGTGTTCTGCATATCAACGGTAAGTTCGTGATTAGCAGTCATCGATAAAGCACTTCAACGTTATGACCGCTTATGTTATAAACATGGATGTGATGTGAGCACTCTGCTTATTATTGACAAATCTTTACTTTACAATTTCGTTTTTCGTTACCATTTAGACGCAACGTAATGTTTGGAAGCTCACATGATCCGATCAAAATCTACCGGGTTAGATTTAATGCGAGAAAAATTATGGTGGCCTGATTTGGACGACATCGGAAAACCAAAAAACGCGTTGTCGCGATGTGTGTTCCAAGTGATGACTCCGTCACTTTCAATCGTAACACCTCCGTTGAATCTGCGCAATAATTCGGTGTGATGCGGATCACGCAAATTTACGATCTCACACATTCGTTGCAAATGAGTTTGAAACTTAATATTTGTTACGCGAAATATGAGGCTGTATTCAAGTAGTCGTATGTTTACGGCAACTTTGATATGCTACCAGATTGGCTCTCGTGGAATAGAATTGCGCATTAGCAAGTTGTTCGTCTTGAGACTTTTTTCGCGTGATCCAAGATACTACTGCGGATCACGAACTGAACGATGCAAATTATACAGTGAAGGTCTTGCGGATTGTTTAGATTAGTAAAGAAAAAATGAAAGGATAATCAATATGAATTCTGTCATGGTTCAAGCTAATTCAATATTTTAATGGTTCACAGTAACCATAGAACTAAAATTTGTTGTCAGCATAAAAATTCAGCTTATGTATTGAGGTATGAGGTTGGTTTTGTTCTCAAGTTCAGCCTTGAACATGTTCAGGCATGCTGCACAAGTGATGTGTTGGGGCAAAGAGTGACAGATAAACGCAAACTCGAACAGCGAAGCAGAAACTACAACAATTCTATCTATAGTGTTGAATGGTTAAGATGCAGCAATGAGATCTGCTACCAGGTACTTCTTGCTTAATAAATATGTTTTTCAGTAGTTGATTTATTGTATGTAGAATGTTGAACAACAGGATCGTAACAACAGTGACAGGCGGTACAATTGACCTGTTGTGTAGTCCTGGTCACCAGTTTTTTAGAGCGATGGTATACACGTTTTATCATAGTCATGTCCTTCTGTAACTGTGAGGACCATGCTTAAACAGCGCACTTAATTGTTGGCAGGTTATTGGTGGTAATTATCCATAGGATCACCTGCTTTGTGAAACTACAAAAGATCATTTTGAGCTAGGCCAAAGCTTGAAAGGACTTTTGTAAGCCACAGTATACCGGCTTGACGTCTTTAAGTTACTGCTAGTCCACACATACAGGTCTTTCTCTTCCGTAACCCATGAAAGATGCTGAGAGGCCAGAGAGTAGGCGGAGTCGAAGGACTTACCGACATATAGCATTTGACATTTTTGGATGCTGAATTGTTATAGGTTTCATAAAGCCCACGCCTGAAGTGAATCTAGATCTTGTTGTAGAATTCGGCGATCTTGTATGTTGCGCACGCTAGTCCAAAGTTTGATGTCATCCACAAATAAAATAACTTCTATGCGTGCGAATTCAGGTATTTCGTCCGCTTTCCAGCCTGTTTAACTATTCGTTGCTTAAAGGAGTGGTACCAAAAGATTGGAAGTCCGGCGTGAGTAGACCTAAATTTAAAGGCGGCTACCGATCTGACGTTGCAAATTATCGTCCCGTCACACTATTACCTGTTATTGGTACGGTCATGGAACGTATACTCTAGGAAAGCAGTGTTGCACACTTTGAATTGCGTAATTTGTTTTCGACAACGCAGCATGGATTTCGGTCTCATAGCACTTGTCTATCGAATCTTCTCATAAAGTTAGACGACTGGACGAAGGGGTTAGATAGAAGTTCTTGCATTCACGTCACTGAGACATTTATAAAGCTTTTGACGGTGTCAACCACCATTTGGTTCTTCAAAAACTGATACGTCGAGGAATATGTGAACCACTCCTCTCATGGTTGTGCGACTATCTGTCAGATCGCCACGCGCGAGTTAAAGTAAACGGAGCGCTATCCCAAACGTTCAAAACCACCAGTGGAGTCCCACAAGGGTCTGTGCTAGGCCCGCTCCTCTTTCTATTAAACATAAACGATTTACCTCCCATCATATAAACCAAAATGGTCCTGTTAGCGGATGATATGAAAATTTGGACGCCAATCAGTTCTGCGAATGATTGTGAGAAACTGCAAATGGATTTGTACAACGTGTCAAATTGGGCGGCCATGAATGATATGACATTCAACATTCGGAAATGTAGGATGCTCCACATTTGCAAGAATGTTCCTTGGACATATCGATTGGGAACTAATATCTTGTTAACGATATCGTTAGAAAAAGATCTTGGAGTATGGATTAGTGGAAATCTGAAGAGCAAGGTGCACTGCTAGAATATATATCGACAGGCCAATAGATTGTTATGTATCTTTCGAAGAATATTTGGAAGATTCTTGCTGGTAACGTTACCAAGGATAATGAAAGTCTACCTTCGCCCTACGATGGAGTATGTGGTCGAGGTCTGGGCTCTGTGACTGAAAAAATGCATTTTTCGTTTTGATAAAATCTATCACAGAGCAACAAAGTTAGTGATGAGTCTTCGCAATGTTCTGTGACTTTACCCAAAGGAGGATATGACGCAATATTATTCTGACCCATAGAATTGTGTCAACCGAAGGACATCCACCAAAACACTTGTTTTATATGTGTGATGGAAAAGTGACACGCGGACATAGCTTATACCTTTACGTCCCAAGTTCCGGTATTGATTGTATGCCCTAATTTTTGCCGTACGTGCTATATTTCTTTAGAATTCTCTACCCCACAATGTAGTCGAGTCCCTTTGCCTGGTGATGTTTAAAGCGAAATTGGACTTATAAATACAAAAGAACATCAATCGTTAGCCTTAAATTTGATATGCTCTAGTCCTTTTATACTATTATATTTTTCACATTTTCATTCATACCGTAATCCTGTGGTATTATAAAGTATTAATTTGTAACCATAAATGCTTGAAACCAGGTTTCTGATGTAGTCGAGTTCTGAAGCAAATAGTGTAAATTCGATGTTTATGCGGAGTTAGTATCTGCTCTTGGCATCCAGTGAATCACTTGACTTATGCTCGTCCGTCAGTATTAATCGGTATTGCTATGTAGTCTGCGAATTAGCGCAATCAATTAACTAACATATTTCACTCATTGCATCACTTGATGACAGCGAACGAGGATCGGCCCATATTGGTCAGTGTATACGATCGTGAAATGTGTATGGAAAGTTTCTTACGCTAATAAAGATGAGAAAATCTGTGTTGTAGCCAACCGAATAACCCCGATCATATTGAACCATCGTGCCATTTACATACTTAATCAATCCAAAGTATGAGCATTTGATTAAGGTAACCACAATACATTTCGACAAAAGTTGGAACGACTTGGAAAAAATTGGAATGCCGCCTGCTGGCTGTGTTATTAATGTATTATTATCCATAGTTGAACTATCAAGGCATCAGAGTTACTAGTGGTCGCCCTTAGGTCCGTATCTCCTTTCGACTGCGTCAATGTTATATCAAAAATCGCTTGCTGCGACAAATATTTATTAAGATATTCGATTACATACGCACTTCAAGGGATTGTGTTCTTACAGAAAGTTCTCGATGTGCTTCACATGTGATCATTAGAAACAGGCTGACATTCAACAAATAATAACAAATAATAACAAGTCCCTGACTGGAACGCTAATAGACCTTACTTAGATGACAATTCCACCCAACTTTATAAAGAACAGAGCGTGAAATATTTTAGTGCCTGGAT